>QEPC01009848.1:843160-915011 GCA_003113815.1 Sphenodon punctatus | reverse complement strand
AATGAAGGACCAAAAATGAAATCACAAAGTGATCAAATAAAGTGCCTCAAACAAAATAAGCCAAATTAACATCTGAAACAGACAATGTGGAAACAAATAGTGCTTCACATCCTCTTCATCAAGAGGAATTTGAAGTGGCCAAACTTATCAAATGTATCCAGTTTTGCATTTCTGATCTACTGGACAGCAATACACTGAGCTGGGAGACATTGGGATCATTGCTAGTGGGGGTTGCTAGTGCTTCCCTTTGAGAGACCAGGTTACCAGACAGCCTCAAGACTGGGGTCAGTTGGCCCCTGCTCAAGAAACCATCCCTTGACGCTGATGCTCCTGCCAGTTATTGGCCGGTCTCTAACCTTCCCTTTTTAGGGAAGGTTACTGAACGGGTTATGGCACGGCAGCTCCAAGAACATCTGGACCACACCGGTTTCCTTGACCGTTTTCAGTCCAGGTTTCGGCCTGGTTATGGTACGGAGACTGCATTGGTGACCTTGGTTGACGATCTCCATCTGGCGTTGGACCAGGGTTGTCAGACCTTACTGGTCCTGCTAGACCTTTCGGCTGCGTTCGACACAGTTGATCATGAGATGTTGGTGACTTGCCTGTGGGACCGTGCTGGGATTGGCGAGACGGTCTTGGACTGGTTTTGTTCATTCCTGGCTGGGAGAACTCACCGGGTGTTCTTAGGGGAGTGTACATCTTCCCCCCAGGACCTCATGTGTGGAGTCCCGCAGGGTGCCATTCTGTCCCCCTTCTTGTTTAACATCTATATGTAGCCGTTAGGGGAGATCGTGAGAGGGTTTCAGGGCATGAAGTCTCATCAGTATGCTGATGACACTCAGCTCTACCTCTCTTTTTCCATCAACCGAGGCCATGCAGTCTCTTCATTTTCCCAGTGCCTGTTTGCTGTGGGGGCTTGGATGAGGTTGAGCCATCTGCAGCTGAATCCTGACAAGACGTAGGTGATGTTGGTGGGTGAGGGCCTGGGAGTGGTCGAATCTCCTCTTGTGGGGGCGGGGGTGTCGCCCTCCAATGGTCTCGCAGGTACGGAGTCTGGGCGTGCTCCTTGATTCATGGCTCAGGCTGGAATCTCAGGTTGTGGCCGTGGTGGGGAGCGTGTTTCGGCAGTTACATCTTGTCTGGCAGCTTCAGCCGTATCTCTCAGACTCTGACCTTGCCACTGTCATCCATGCCTTCATCACCTCGAGGCTGGATTACTGCAAAGTACTCTACGTGGGGCTGCCCGAGAAGCTGGTCCAGAGGTTGCAGCTGGTACAAAATGCCGCAGCCCATCTCCTTACTGGGGTTGGCCGCAGGGAGCACATGACACCTGTGCTCTGGGCTCTGCACTGGCTCCCTATAAAGCACCGGGCTGGGTTCAAGGTGCTGGTTTTGACCTTTAAAGCCCTTCACGGCCTGGGCCCTGCCTATCCGCGGGATCGTCTCACTCCCTATGTGCCCGTGCAACCCCTGAGATCGTCCGTGGGGGCCTTTTTGGAGGTTCCCTGGGCGAGATGGGTGGCCACTGATGTGAGATCTTTTTCGGTGGCTGCCCCCGTGCTGTGGAATTAGCTCCCGCTGGAGGCTCAGTTGGCCCCCACCCTTCTGTCATTTTGACGTTTGTGTAAGACCTGGCTGTTCTGC
Source organism: Sphenodon punctatus (assembly GCA_003113815.1). NCBI lineage: Eukaryota > Metazoa > Chordata > Lepidosauria > Sphenodontia > Sphenodontidae > Sphenodon > Sphenodon punctatus. The sequence goes on along the minus strand of QEPC01009848.1, from coordinate 913,367 downwards.
CACGCTTTTGGCAAGGGCCGGGGGGTAGGGTTTGGGAGGGGAGGGTGAGTTTTATGATTTTTTTTTCAAATTTGTTGATTTGTTTTTTAATGTTTTATTGTTACATTTTTTTGTGTTGTTTGCCGCCCTGAGCTGCCTTTGAGCAGGAGGGGCAGGATACAAGTTTTAAACAAATAAATAAATACAAATATGCATCCCATCTGGGAAAAAAAACTGACAATTTATTAACCGAAAAAACCACTAATATTTTTTTAAAATGTTAAAGGTAGGACAGTTTCAAAAACAAACAAAAAAAGCTTTCCTCCTCAAAAACATTGTCAAAAATGAATTTTATTTTATTTATTTATTTAAAATTCTTGCTATTCCACCCTCCTGCTGAGGATGGGGCGGCTTACAATCAACACTAAAACCAACAATAATTAAAAATAAGACATAAAAAGGAGGATAATAAAATGAGGATAATTTTGACCTAAGAAAACTCCAAAAAAACATGAAAATTAATTACAATTGCTATTCAAAAAACATAACGTACATTTCAAGAACAATTAAATGCCCAAAAGTATGGAAATTATTTTAGGATTTTCTATCTATATTTCAGAATTTAGATCTGAGAATGCGCGAGGAGTGAGATCAACATGAACATGACATATATACTTAATTCCTTACCATAGCTTACTCTTATTAATATTTATCACTAACTAAACTATCGCATTTCTTCCTTAGTGGGTTAATTTATCATAATTCGACAACAAACAAGTTTTTCAAACTGCCTCAACTCTGTCCTTTCACACACAATTTCATTCTACCAGTCCGAATTATAGAATTGTCTAAAGCGACAGCATCAAGAGTTCATTGTATAAAGTGTACACAATTTGGATACATGTAAACAACAGAGCTAAGGCAGTTTGAAAAAACTGCTCACCGTCAAATAATGATAATAAATTAATGTTCAGTAACGAAAAAATTGGACAGTTTAGTGATAAATATTAATAAAAGTATGATATGGAATTAAGTATGTCACATTCATGTTGGTGTTAAATTCTGAGATATATATAGAAAATCTTGAAATAATTTCTATGCTTTTTAGCGTTTAATTTTTGTTGTAATGTATGTTGTTATAGGTTTTTTGAATAGCAATTGTAATTAGTTTTCATGTTTTTTGGAGTTTAACTTAGGTCAAAATTCATTTTTTGTAATGTTTCTGAAGAGGAAAGTTTTTTTGTTTTTTTAAACTGTTCTGCCTATAACGTTTTTTTTAAATGTTAGGATTTTTTTTGTTAATTAGGTTTTTTGGCTTGGGAAAGGCTTTTATATTTTGAGGCAAACACCTGCACACTTGTTGAACATCATGCTTTGGTTTATAAGTTCTTAACCCTTTATAATATTTGGGAAATTACCTATAGAACACCTCTTTGTTCTCTGTTGTGTTACTTGAAATAACCGATACAATACGATTTTAAATTAAGTCATTATTGGAGCCTCTGAAAGCCATTTGACTTTGATGAGTTAGGACAATACAGACTGTGTTGTAAATTGAAAAGCGATGTTGTGGAAATAAATATTCTGTGGAATAAATATTCCCATTCTCAGAGTGGTATAGGTATAGTTTAGTTTATTTGCGGCCATAGGCCTATAAGACAAATACAAACAACAGTACAAACAATACAGAGAGAGAACATCTCCATCAGGGGTAACACACACAAGAAAACAAATAATGTAAAAGAAAGCAGAAAGTGTATCCGTTAAGGAAATATAAGGAAAGAGGTAACCTTAAATCCCATACAAAATTGGATACCTAATCATAATATCATAGCTCAGTTTAAAATTCAGAGATATATTTAAATTGCAAAAATAAGAAACGGATGTTTAGGGCAGCTACCAGAAACCGAGAAAAAGATACAGTAACCTGGGGATTGATGACCAATAATAAGAGATTATTGATGGCCAATAATAAGAGATTATTGATGGCCAATAATAAGAGATTATTGATGGCCAATAATAAGAGATTTTGATCAGATCTGCCAGGATATTTTCCCAAAAAGGAGGACAGATGTTCTTGTCGAGGCTTATCATACAGTCTGCATCTGAAAAGAACATGATCAGTTGTCTCTGTTTGCTGCTGGTCAAAGGGACATAAGCGGTCCACAAAACTCAGAGCGGAAAAACGGCCCTCAAGTACCATGGTAGGTAGGGCACTGAAACGTTCAGACATGAAAAGATGCTTCCCCCTAGGTGAAATACTTGACAGCAAAAAGTCAGCCATGTGAAAACAGGGCAGGACAAAGATGAAATAGCAGGTCAAGTGGGGAGAAGCCCTAATCTTTGCCACCTCCTCTTGCATCTCCACATCCATAATCCTACGAGCAGCTTCCTTAGCAAAAAGCAATTGAACTTTCCCTTCCCAATAACCTCTGCTAAAGCCCAACTTACAAAGATACTGCTCAATGGCTCCCAACCATAGACTCTTAAAGGTATCTCTGTTCCAGCACTGTATCATCACCCCTTTACTCAACTTCCAACACTGTTATGAGTTTTTATTACATGTTGTTGTTGTTATTTTTGACCATGGCGAAAGCTAGCGTCTAATAAAAGTACTGATTGATTACTCAACTTCAATTTCACCCAAAACCTGACCACAAAACACCAAGCTGTACTCGACCACCTACATTGCCCCACCTCAGATCTAACGGTGGCGTATGGGGCACCCTTGGGCACCCTAAGCAGCCTCTGGAGGAAATATGCCTGTATGCTATCCATTTTCCCTGAGCTCTTACACACAAGGGGAAGCCATAGCTCTGCCCCATAATGGAGCTGAGCACATGCTTTGGCGTTTGAAACCCTAACTGCAGGGACTAGAGCAGCTTTCCCCGTACTCCCAAAGCATTTCAGAATAGCAAGAGAAGAACTCCTGGCCGCACTAAGTGCCCTCTCACAATGCATTTCCCAACCACCTGTGGCCTGAAAGTACAAACCCAAGTATTTAAAAACACTCTCCTGCATAATCGGGTGCCCTTCCAGAATCCAGGGGTAGAACTTGCGGAATTTAGAAAAAACAAGAATTTTAGATTTCCCGCAGTTTATCTGCATATTATTTTGTTTACAATAATCAGAGAAGCAAGGTAACTGCCTATTTAGTCCCACCCTTGTCTGGGACATTATGGTAATATCATCCGCATACAAGAGAATGCCAATGTGTCTGCCAACTTTGGAGGAAAGGAGGAAGGTTGGGCAAGCAAAGGGATAACCCCGTTTATAGAGAGATTGAAAAGCACCAGGGCAAGGACACATCCCTGCCTTACCCCAGACAAAGCGGGAATGGGATCCGTCAAATGGCCTTGCAGGTTTATTTTAACAGCCAGGGTAGAATTTGTATGAAGCTGCCGGATTAGAAAGAGAAGGCGTTTATCAATGCCCATGCTGATAAGTTTCCCCCACAAAGCAGGCCTTAGATCTAAAAATGCCACAAAAAACCTACGATTCTTCTCGACATATTTCTCCACTAGATGGCACAAGATCAAACAATGTTCTGTAGTGGAGCGACCAGTTTGAAACCCTGCTTGTTCCGGGTGTAAGATTTCACCGTGAATGATCCAATCATTCAGCTTCCCCAAAAGCCATTTACTATATATTTTACTGCACACATAGAAGACCTATGGGCCTATAATTTTCGGGGGCGGCACAATCTCCCTTTTTGTAAACAGGCACAACTAGAGCCCTCTCCCACTGTCCAGGAATCCTGCCTGTGCTATTAATGCTGGTGAAAAGTGATGCGAATAAAGGCACCCACCGGTCTAAAGATTGTTTAATTATTTCAACAGGGACTGCAGTCACCCCTGGAGCTTTGCCATTTTTAAAGGTGTTGATTATCTCAATAATTTCCGCCTCCTGAACCGGTGGCCAGATCGGTAAAACATCTGCATCCTCGAAAGATATCAAATTATCTAAGGCTACGGGTTTGGCCGCGTACAGAAGCTGGAAATGAGCAGACCAGGAGGAAGCAGGAATGGTTACAAAAGCACCACCCTGACCCCCTCTACCCAAGCCATTCAAAAGCGACCAAAAAGATTTACTGTCCCGTAAGTCAGCTGCGTCTATTAATTTGTCCCAAAAATCCCTCCAGTATTCCGGTTTCTTCTGCCTAATCAAGGCCTTATAAGCTCTCTTCGCCTGTAAGTAAAGGGGAGAGATATCCACAGCTTCACTTCCCCTGTACTCCTGGTAAAGGGTAACCACCTTTTTCCGCGCAATCCCACAGTCTCGATTGTACCATACCTTTAGGGGCTTGTTGAAATTTAGATGTGAGTGGCCCGAAGACTGTGAGATCAGCTTCCAAGATCTATCTAAAAATGACGAGAAAAGATCCAAAAAATCCCTGGATCTCCCATCGATGATAGCCTCCCTTATACAATTCAGCTGCCTATCTTCAGAAAATATTCTGGACAGCAAGGGACACAAGCTTACAAGTCTTAAAGATACATACCGATCCCCCGATTGGGGTAACTGCCCCTCTTGGGATAGAGACTAGAGCAGATTCCCTGTGATCTAAAGTAAGAATCAAGGGCAGATGATCACTGTCCTAAGCATAGCCCACAATAATGTCCTCAATCAAAGGGATAACATCCGGAGAAACAACAAAATAATCTCCTACACTGGCACCAGCATAACCTATATACGTAAATTCCCCCCTCCGATCCCCAAAACCTGATCCGTTCAGAAAGGAAAATTTGTTCACTAACCTGTGAATTTTCCTTCTGCGGGGGATCCTCCTGGCCGGCCAGTCAGGATAGTAGGGTAGAGTCCGCCGGGAACCACTAGGAGGCAGACAACTAATTTTGTAGACCCCTCCTCCCAGGGATCTATCCTCTCTTATCCAGTCTTTCCAAGCTCTATAGGCCTGATTTCTCACAACCTATGCTCTACCAAATTTAACTATAACAAAACTCACTTAACTGGATTAAACTAGGAATTGTAATTCGTAAGAACTTGCCTCGTTTAGTGAAGAGGCCAGGGATTAACGATGAAGCGAAGAGGCCCATCCTGTTTCTGCACCACAGAGTTCTTAACACTCCGGGTGGGGACTGGCCGGTCAGGAGGATCCCCCGCAGAAGGAAAATTCACAGGTAAGTGAACCAGGAAGGAAAATTCACAGGTAAGTGAGCCTCCTGGCCGTCCAGTCAGGATAGTAGGGATGTTCCCAAGCAGTACCCCAGATCACTACTATGGGAGGGAAGTACAGAGGAGAGAACTCCAAAGAGGAATTCACCTAGCCCTTTGGCGGAGTTTTTTCTCCGAGAACCACCTGAAGGACCCTCCTTCCGAAGGCTGCCTCCATCGAGTCCTGCAACGTGATCTTGTAATGTTTAGTAAATGAATGAATGGAGGACCACGTTGCGGCTCGGCAGACCTCCCCATAGGAGGCTGCGTTCGTGAAGGCTTGCGAGGTAGCCGCGCCTCTTAGGGAGTGCACGAATATACCCCTCGGAGGTAACTTGTTCGATGTCCGATATGCTTCTGAAATGCAGAGCGTCATCCATTTGGCTATCAATGCTTTTGATGTCTTTAAATGCCTTTGGATGCCTTTTGATGCCTTGATGCCTCTCTGTGGGTTATAGGAGACGAACAGGGCTGAACTTCTCTTAAAGGATCTGGTCCTGTCTATATAGATCCTCAAAGCCCTGCAAACATCCAAGGTGTGCCAGGTGCGTTCTAGAGGATGATCTGGATTGGGGCAGAAGGAAGGTAAATTAATCTCCTGTTCTCTATGGAACCTAGAGTCCACCTTTGGACTAAAAGCTGGGTCCAGTCTGAAGACCACCGAAGACTCCTTAAAGGAGCAGAGGGCTGGTTTGATGGACAGGGTCCCCAATTCCGATATCCTCCTGGCTGAGGTGATCCCTATGAAGAACGCTAACTTAATAGATAGGAAATACAAGGAGACCTCCTGGAGAGGCTCAAAAGGGGCCCTGGTCAGGGTTCTAAGCAGTAGGTTCAGGTTCCACGATGGGAATCTATGAACGACAGGAGAGATAATTCTGGAAGCCCTAAGGAAACGTTTGATGTGAGGATGGACCAAGATACTTTGTCCCCTGATAGTGCTTAGCATGCTGTTAAGAGCTGCTACCTGCCTCTGTAAGGTATTAGGTGTCAAACCCATTTCTAGGCCCTGTTGTAGGAATTCCAATACACTAGCAATAGAAGCCCTATCAGGTCTGATTGCCCTACTCTGACACCATAGAGCAAACCTCTTCCAGGTGCTCTGATAAATTCTTTTGGTTGCTGGTCGCCTCGATTGCAGCATAGTCTCTAGCACCTTCTTAGAGTAGCCTAGATGGCCCAAGGCTCTCCTTTCAATCTCCAGGCTGTCAGTTTGAGCACGGCCAGGTTGTCGTGTTGAACTGGTCCCTGAGACAACAGGTCTGGCAGCGGTGGTAATCTGAGGGGAGGTTCTGCGCTGAGGTCGAGCAGATCCGTTAACCACGGTCTCCGTGGCCACCAAGGTGTCACCATGATTACCTCTGCTCCCTCGTTCCGTATCTTTGTTATAGTCCTCTGGATGAGAGGTAACGGAGGGAAGGCGTACAGAAGTCCCCGAGGCCACTTGATGTTCAGGGCATCGAAGGCCATTGCTTCGCTGTCCGGATGTTTGGACACGAAGACTGCTGGTTTTGCGTTGTTGGGCGAGGCGAATAGGTCGACTGAGGGGAGGCCGAATTGATTGGATATCGCCTCGAATGCCCTCGGGTGCAGACACCATTCCCCTTGGTCCAAGTCCACTCTGCTGAGCCAGTCGGCCCGAGTGTTCGCTTGTCCTTTTATGTGAAGCGCTCTGATGGATAGCACGTTTTTCTCCGCCCAACCGATGAGTGTGGTCGCCATCCGGTGTAGCGTCTCCGATCTCGAGCCGCCTTGATGGTTCAGATAGGCCTTCGCCACCATGTTGTCCGTGTACACAAGTATGTATTTGTCCCGTAGACTCAGGGCTAGACTCAGTAGTGCCAGGTAGATTGCTCTCAACTCCAGCCAGCTGATGTGGTGCTGTTTTTCCCACGCTTTCCATTTTCCTTGAGCTGACGATTGCGTGTGCGCTCCCCAACCATGTAGACTCGCGTCTGTCATTAGTCGTCATCTCTGGGTCCGCTAGTGGCATCCCTTGCTGGAATCGGGATGGGAGCACCCATCACTTGAATGATCTCTTCAGGTCTGCTGTTACTCGAATCCACGGTTCTCTCCTTGTGTTATCTCGTCTTGCCATGGTCTCAGGAATCTTTGTAGTGGTCTGGCATGGAATCTGGCCCACTGTACAATCCCTAGGCATGAGGTCATGGCTCCCAGTAGGCTCGCTAGGGTTTTTAATATGGTTCTGCGAACCTCTGTGACCTGTCGTATCAGGTTGAGGAGTTTGTGTTGTCTCTGCTGAGAGGAAGAGCCTGAAGATCTTGGTGTCTAACACCACTCCCAGATGTTCCAATGATTGGGATGGTTCGAGATGACTTTCATGTTGATCACGAACCCGTGCTCTTGTAAGTATCTGATAGTTCTGGCCAGGTCTCTCTGGGCTCGCTCATATGTTGGGGATCTTATTAAGATGTCATCTAGGTAAGGGTGTAGTTTGATCCCTTCCATCCTTAGGTTTGCTATGAGTGCGATTAAGATTTTGGTAAAGGTCCTTGGTGATGTGGCCAGCCCGAACGGAAGCGCTGCGTATTGCCAATGTTGGTCCTCGTAGCTGAATCGGAGCCATTGTCGATGTGCTGGCAGTATCAGTACGTGGAGGTAAGCTTCTTTTAGATCTAGTGAAGTAAGCCACTCCTCCTTTGAGATGGCGATTCGAATGGACTGCAGGGTCTCCATTTTGAATTTCTGGATCTTGACGGTCCGGTTCAGGTCCTTTAGGTCCAACACCACTCTCCATTCATCCGATTTTTGGGGGACCAGGAATCGAATGGAGTAGAGGCCCCATCCTCTTTTGTGGTATGGGATGGTCTCGATGGCTTTGATGGATCTCAGCCTGGCAACTTCGTTTCTCATTGCTATTCGTTTGGCTCTGTCTTTCGCGATAGGCGAGGTGCAGAAGGACTCTCTGGGAGGGCTGGAAAACTCGGTGGTGTATCCCCTTACCATGGTCTGGGTGACCCAGGCATCTGTTGTGGCCTGTTTCCATCGCTCTGCGAACCGTTGAAGTCTGCCCCCCAGTTGTCCATAGTCCTGCTCGCCGTCTGCGGCACAATCAGGCGTAGAGTTTGGGCCGGCCCGTATTCTGGCGTTGCTTGTTTCGATTCTCCTGGCCTTTTTGCCTCTGCCAGCGGTTTCTGTATCTCTGCTGATTTCCCCTATGGGGGAAGAACAGCCTTCTTGACCCTCCTGTTCCTGAGGCTGATGAATTGTAGGGGCGAAAGGACCACTTGAAGGTTCCTACACTCTGTAGGGTCTGGTTTTTGTTCTTGTCCGTGGCGTCGGCTAGGACCTCGTCCAAGCAGACCCCGAAGAGCTTGCGCCCCTGGAATGGACACCCTACGAGAGCATTCTTTGATGTGTTGTCCCCCTTCCATGAACGTAGCCATAGCTGGCGGCGTTCAGCCACATTAGATGCTGCTGCCCATCGGACAGCATCTGTTGATGAGTCAGCAATAAATGCGTAGGCTAGGTGAATTCTGGTAGACAGGACTCTCGTCATCTTTGCAGATGTCCCCGGATGTCCTGCTCGTTTCACCCACGTCATTAGGGCCCTCGAGAAATAAGATGTAAGAGTGGTCATCTTAATAATTGTCGAGATTTCCTCGAAGTTTCTCCTCAGATTAGTCTCGATCCCCTTGTCTGTTGGAGGTAGCATTCCCCTTCGGTGGGAAAGATAGAGTTTCGGGCCAGGGAAACTGCTGCTGCATCTACCTTGGGGATGGACAGCAGGGAATTCTTGTTTTTAGAGAGGGAGTACAGGGGCAATTGTGTCTTGGATAGTCTGGAACCCTTATTGGGCCGCTTCCATTCTTTTCTGATAATGCGTTCGTATGCTCTATCTAATGGTATCCCTTTGTCCCTATCCCTGGCACGAGGGATGTACTCTCTGCCCTCTTCTTCCTCTGAGGACTCCTCCTTCTCCTTAACATGGAGGGCCTTGTTGACCAAATGGTATATTTGGTCCCTATACTTATTGGGAAAGTGCTTGTCTGAGTCAGACGGAGCATCTAATCCCTGTTCCTCCTTCCCTGAATCTTCCTCGCTGTCTGAGGCTTGTTAAGAGATTTCCCCCTCCTCCTCGCTGCTCTCTCTGTGCAAGGGTCTGGACCTTCTCTTGCTTTTTCTAGTTCTCACCTCTTCCTCTTCAGAGGACTGGATGGATAGCACCTCCTCAGGAGGCTCAGAGTCTGAGGAGGTGGAGTCCAGGGGCCTACTGGCTTTGCGAGGCCTCTTGGTCTTGGGGTGCTTCCCCTTGCCTGCCCCCTTCAAGCTTCCTTTAAATGCCTTTTCCCTGGGCGAAGAGGGGGGATCTCTTCCTCTTCAGTTCCAGGAGGATTTCTTTTAATACCTCCATCTGAAGTTCTTGAGCGGGAGGAGGGGCAGGGGCTGGAGGGGGTGTGTGCTCGGGGCTTCCTGAGGCTGAGGGATCCCCCTCTTCAGCCTGCTCAGGAGCGGCCTTGCGCTTGGGCGCCATCTTTTTCCCCTTTCGCGCCCTTTGAAGGTGGGGGGAGGGGTCGGACACACGGTTGGGCCTTAGCGGCTCCTCGGGCTGTTCGCAGTCCGCCTGCCTCCCACCGCTGCTCCCCGTCTGCCTGACTGAGGCGAAGATTTGGGGTAGTGGAGGGCCGGTGGAGCTAGTCTCGCTCCCTTTAAAGCGCCGGAGCTACCTTCGTCGGGACTCCACGGCTGGGCTCCGAGGCAGCGTGGCGAGAATGGCATGGGGGGGGGGGGGGGAGGCGGACCCGACAGGGCTATTCCGCGGGGTTACTTGCCCTGCTGTTTTCTCCCATCTATCAGGTGGCGAGGACTGCTGTGCCTGTTCCTTGTTCCAGCGGGAAGGGGAGAAGCCCGTTCCCGCTCTTCGGGCCCCCGCACCACCAGAGAAGGGGGTAGTCGGTGCGCTCCAGATCCCCTCGCTGAAGGGGGGTGAACAGGAAAAGGAGTTACTCCTCCCCTGGCACCAGGAGCTGCTGAAAATCTTTTCTTTTTCTTTTCTCTTTCTTTTTCTAGTAGTCTGTCTCAGCAGGAGACAGACAGCCTGCGTCCTATCTGTTTCCAGGCAGACACAAGACTGGATGAGAGAGGATAGATCCCTGGGAGGAGGGGTCTACAAAATTAGTTGTCTGCCTCCTAGTGGTTCCCGGCAGGATCTACCCTACTATCCTGACTGGACGGCCAGGAGGATCCCCTGGGAGAATGACCAGGGAAAGTTCAACCACAAGTTTAATAAGCTGTAAACCAGAGTTATTTATAACCCTCTCTTTGGAGGTTCGGGGGCCCAAGGGGTTGATTTCATTGACCTCACAATAAGGAAGGAGAGAATTGTCATCACACCCAATTTGAGCATTGAAATCCCCAGTTAGAATAATCAATGCTTTGGGATTAGACTTAACTAGCTCTTCCAAAGCCTCATGAATCATACATAAAAATTTTGGGTTATAAAATTTAGCATTGGCCAGAGGGACATACACTGAAACCAGAATGATAGAAAACCCTCCATAAATAAATGTAACGGCCAAGAAACAAGGAGGTTTGCGGATAACAGATTGAACTGCGATTCCTATAGATGTCCTAATAAAGCAAGTCAAGCCCCCACTCAGCCTTCCCCTTGCAGCAAGAGGAATGGCCGGGGCAGAAAAGGCTGAATAGCCAGGGAGGTTTACCTGATCTTAGGCCCACATTTCCTGAGAAAGAATTATATGGAATTGGCTAAGAAAGTCATAAGCACCGGGCATCTCAGAGGACGTGCCCACCGCACAACTTTCCATGAACAAATTTTCAAAGCCATTGAGTCATAGCAAAAGGTATGTCAAGTATTGAGCGTGGTTTCCCCAGCAGAAGGCATACCAAGACAAGGACCATGGGAGGTCCAATCAGATAATACATCACAATTCCCAGGGTCAGCCTTAGCAGGACAAACTAATGTGTGACTCCCCTGGGATGAAAGAATCTGTATATCCCGTGGTGTAAGGCCCAATTGCCCCGGCCTTACTGGTTCAATACCACCTTCAGTGGCAGAGGCCAAAGAACAAGAGGATGCAGCGGCAACCGATAGCAGATGGCAGGGGCCAGAGACTGCCTGAGTATAGTAAAGCTCATTAGTCTGAGATTGAGAGACATCTAAATTAGTATGCATAGTGCCCAATATAGCCGTATCCGAACTAAGGCATGCACTGCAAGCCTCCACTGTTCCCTCTGTCAAGATATCCGCCAGTAAACCCCTGCCCCTCTCTATGCCCTCCGCAAAGTTCTGCAGCCTAGTTTGAATGGCAATCTGTGAGGGAACTGTGTTCAACAAAGGCCCCACCTGAGCTGATGCTTCCCCTAGAGGTTCTTTTAATGGAGATATCCTTTGACCGTGGCAGATTTGGGATGGGGATGAAACCCGAGGGGAGGTTACCAAATCTTTGAGAACTTCCCCAACAGGCACACCCCAAGTAGAAAACAAATAAGCCTGATTCAATATACTAGAAGCAACACGGGGTATACGAAAATAAACCACTAACCTCGGTAGCTGATCATATAAGGGCAAAAGTCGGAAAGATCCGATAGCATCATATGGAATTCTACCCATAATAAAGCCCAAATGACAGCAGGTGCAAGTTGAGACTAGGCAGTGGAGTACAGAAAGATAGTGTCTGGATGCTTCACACCTAGGCCAAAGCATCTAGAGCCTAAACAAGACTCAGTCTGGACAGACCTCGTGGAAGCTGGAGCTGAAGAGGTCTGCTTCACAGACAAAGCAGTCCAGAGTTTGTGGCTGTATCTGGGTGAGAGCTGGTTTCAGGAGTTAAGGTGCCTGGGCAGGCCACCCAGCTCTGGGTGTAAGGACCTATTTTCATGGAGGATATGTGGCAGGAATGTATCATATACCTTCCCGGAGGAGCGGAAAGGGGGAGAGGAAAGCCAAACCCAAGAGGAGGGAAGGAGTAGCTTCTCCCCTGCCCCCCATGTACCCAGAGCCCACAGATATTGCTGCTGATACTGGAGAACGGGCTCCGCCGTTGAGGGATCTCACCTGGACTGTGTGTGTGTAGCCCATCAGACGTGGACGCTGGGAGGGTGTGTGTTGAACTCCGCCCCTGCTCGGCACTGAAAGGGACTCGCGGCGAGAAGTGGAAAGGGGGAGAGGGAAGCCAAACCCAGGAGGAGGAAAGGAGTAGCTGCCCCCGTATACCCAGAGCCCATAGACATTGCTACTGACACTGGAGAACAGGCTCCACCATTGAGGGATCTCACCTGGACTGTGTGTGTGTAACCAATCAGACGTGGATGCTGGGAGGGTGTGTGTTGAACTCCGCCCCTGCTCAGCACCGAAAGGAACTCACGGCAAGCATCAGCGCTGCAGGCGGTGCACCTGCGGGCAGCATGCGCAAGGGCGCGCCTTGTGCGCGCAGCCTTAGGCCTCGGCTATGCCCAGGAACCCTGCTGGCTTGTTATTTGTTTAATCTCAGTCAGTATGGTGGGGAAGGGAGTTTCTAAGAAACTCAAATGTTCTTTTGGATTGCCTGGCCCTGTGATCGCCCAGATGGAACAATGGCGCTGGGATACCTATCCCTTCCTCCGATCCCATCAGCGGCCGGAGGCTAAAGGAAATGAGACCTCCGTTTCTGGTCTCGCTTCCTCCTTGAGCTTAAGTGATTCTTCAGCTCCGGAGGATTTGGTCCAGAGCTTGGCTGTCCCAGAATCTGAGCCAACTTGTTTGGCCTCTTGTTCAACGCATAATGCAGAGCGTGTTACCCCAGTTTCAGAGGGTCCCCTGGATACATCCCCCCCCGAATTGTTCTGAAACCTTCGGCAAACAGCTTGTATCATTAGAATCCGTGACTGGTTCTATCCTTGAGAAACTTGGGGCAATCTGTTTATTTCTTCAAGGTCAGCAGAGCCAACTGCAGAATCTCTCTGCCTATATGGCAGCTTTTTTCTCAAATAATGTGGGGACCCCTCCTTTGGAGGATGTGCATCTGCCACTAATTCAATCTCAGGGTGTGGTAGGAGGAGCCCCTGCAGCTATGCAGCCAGGACATGGGTTATGCCCCAGGCTGGTTCCCGTGGTTGGAGCAGTGGCTTTTAGGATCCAGCCTCTTCCAAATGGGGTCTTTCTCCTTTGGAACTCCAAAGCCATTCTCAGAGTGTGACTGAATACACTGAATTCAGGCATAAAAACTAACTTCAGGGCTAAACACTGGAAGGGGGAAAACAATATTTCCATACCGTAATGTTCCCTTTCCCTGCAGGCTTGCCATTTCTAAGCAGTAACGGTCTTGTTAGCTTCTTGCTGGAGACTATCTGCAAAAGAAAAAGTTAAGTGTCAAGAGCTATTGTAATGCTGTAGGTGAATAACTTTTCAAACAAGAAGAGGTGGTGATGCAGATTCCATTTTAGAAAATTTTATTCCTCCAAGTTCTAGTATTATATATTTGTTACCTACAACTTTCAATAAGTTTTGCAAATATTGCTAATAGGTTAATGTTTAACTATTTCAGTGTCTGGCTAAAAGCTGGAAGAAAAAAAAATGCATGCACACAGTTTCCAACCTACCACCAATTTCAACATTAGAACAAGAACTTTTGTTTAACAGAAAAGGAAAACAGCTTTTGTTTTATCTTGGGTAGAAGGGAAGGAACATGAACCTCCAAGATTATAAACTTGCTTTTAGTTCTTCATACTTTATTTTAGAGCTGCGGGAGTGGCTCTATAGTTAAGGTGGCTGACACTCACTGTTAAAAATCACAAAAATTCGATTCCTTATTATCGAACACAAAACTTTCCAGTTTACAACAAATAGTTAAGGCAGGTTCTTACTACTTAAACAAACCCCACAAACCAAGGAAATTAATATTTCCTAAGCCCAGCAACCAAAGGGGGTGAAAAAACAATAACCACCTCCACATCTCCTGAACTCCTGCCAAACCCACCTTAACGACTATGCAGTGTTCAGTTTGGTTTGGTTTCCTATCCTCAGCCTCATGGCCTTCACTTTATTTGGGAGGGGGTTGTACCTGCCAGGCTGCTGTCCACTTTGCATGATATACATACACGCACACTTACTGGTTTCTTTCCACCCACACATTGTAAAGTCAGCTGGTCTCCACCCCCATAGCACAGTGCACTCACGCAATTCCAGTAATGAGCTTTGGTCATGGTGCATGTGGGGAGAGGTCAGAGTCATGTTCCCTATGTTCTGTGTGGTGGTTGTATGTCCCTGTAGGCATGTGCAAGGTTTTTATTTATTTTATTTATTTATTTAATAAATTTATATCCCACCCCTCCTGAAAATAGCTCGGGGCGGCTATGATTGATGGTGGTGGTTGACATGCTGGGCTATTTGTGATGGTATCCCCTGGAATAATTTCAGAGGGATAATGCAGTAGCTTGCTATTTTCTAAGTAGTACAAATATTTTTCCCTCAATGGGTTTTGTTTGTTGTCTGTCTACAAGTAAAGCAATTCAGCGGATGGGTGAAGAACAATGCTGTTCATTGTTTTAATGCTGCAGCAACCTGTAATGAAGAAACTTTTTGTAACATGTAGTGGTTTTGGCTTTTGCATTGCATATTTGTTAAGGCAGGTTTGGAAGGAGTTTGGGAGGTGTGGAGTTGTTTTGGTTTTTTTGCCCTCTGATTGCTGGGCTTAGGAAATATTAATTTCCTTGGGTTGGGGGGGGGGGGGCGTTGTTTAAGTAGCAAAAACCCACCTTAACTATTTGTTGTAAACCGGAAGATTCTGTGTTAGATAATAGCATCAGTTTTTGGCCAAGTAACAGCAGTTGCTACAGACTCCTTTTCACCTGCACTGCGTCCCTTTCACAGCACCTGAATTTACAGATAATGTGCATACTGAAAAATAGCATTGTGCTATTTAGCATTTGTTTAAGCTTGTGAAGCTCTGCTCAGCACAAAAACCCTGCCCTGGTTACTTCAGGGAACAGTCAACGAGTGCATTGCTGTAATCTAGCCTTGAGGTGATGAAAGCATGGATGACTTTGGCCAGATCAGAGTCAGAAAGAAAGTACTAAAGTGTGCAGGATACGATTGTGTGTGCGTGCATGTGTCTGATTGGGGTAGGAGTGTGTGTGTGTGTCTGGCTGGGGCAGTGGGAGTGACTGCGTGTGGGTGTGTGGAGGGAAGTGATGTGTGTGTGTTTTATCCACATCTTCATAAACTCAAGATGTCCACAGCATTCCGCATATCTGCACTGTTACATTATATGTTGAAACAATACAAGTTACATTTGTAACGTTTTATAACTCTGGGTGTCATTATTCCTATTTCAGTGTACTGAGTGTTTCACATGGTTTAAACTTAGACTGAATACGACTGATCTCCATATATTTAGGATTTACAGGAAGATTGTTTTTTTTACATAATACATGGCACATTACTTGTTCCTTAATACATGGAGTTTATCATAATGGCACTATGGTGATTCCACTTCTGGAATATTGTGTTTAGTTATGGTTCGTAACTCATGCTACAAAAGTCTGTTACTCTATGCACTGTTACGTATAGGTAGGGAAGTAAAACAAGCAATAGTTGTTTTTCTTCACACCATTATGAATCCCTAAAAATACAGGTCAATGTCCTGGTGCGAGCCATAACTTACAAATTTCCATGCTTTTTGAAGCATAAGTGAAATTGTAAGAGCCTTAACTCTTGGTCTTAAACTAGAGGGTTTTTGATCCTATAATATGTTGATTATGCAATCTAAATTATGTAGGTTTTAGAAAAATGTAAACTTAAACCATGTTCAAATTTTCAGGTTAAAGTTTCTACTAATGTTTTTCTCCTCGTTTTCTCTGGGCTTGTTCTGCAATGCAACAGTGACAAAAAACAAAACAAAACAAAAACCTTCTGTGACTATAACTTGCTCTTTTATATAAAGTTGTTAGGAATAAAAGATTCTAAACATGAAATGACATCAAAATACATTCATAGGATCCTTCAATGTTATCTCAAACACAGAACACATTTCCTATAAACAACATTATTAACATGAGACAATTTATTTCTATGCATCTTGCTGACAAACAGGAGAAAGAACCCATGACTCATTGCAAAGTATCCTGCACTTTGTTGCACATTTTCCCCATTTTGCACCTCTGGCCTGCCTACATTCTTTTTTTAAAAAAAAACCTTTTGTAAAGTAGGTCCATGGAGATGGACGAGCTGTACTAGCATAAAAGGATTTATTCTCGTGTACATGCATCTGCATTAAGCAATCATGGTGCCTGGTCATTGTACAAGGGATTCATAATTTGAAGTGATGTTAGCACAAATGTTGTGACAGCACACAAAATATATAACAAGTCACACATCCTCAAGACCTACACTTTGTAACCATGAGCTATCTGCACTTACCTGTCCTATTGTACATTCAAATTCTCCCAAGAAGTCATCATCACTCAGATCAATGGTTTTGTTATCAATGTCAAAAATCCCAAATTTAAGCTTTTGAACAAGCTCAAAATAGTAATCAATTATGAACTTCTTGGAAAATTTGGGGCTCAAACAATTCTTAATCCTTTCCGTGCTGTCAACCTGCAGATAAAAAAAAATGTCCAATTAGTTCATACAAATGTGCATGTAATCAAATCAATTCACAGCTCAAATTTGCCTTTGAACAATCCTGTTCAGGACGATTATGTATTGCTATAACACCTTTTCTCTCCCAGGGGCCACTTTGGCTCCATGGGGCACATAGATGTTGGAGGTGGGGGTGCATTCGAGAAAGGAAGGGCCCAGATCATGGAACTGTACTATGGATCAGTCACCCATCTTTGCGTGCATGTTTTAATGTCTGCTCCCTTACCCTGAGCCCCGTTTTTTGGTGACTGGAAGAAAGAACTGGATCTAGGGATCACAGAAAAACTTGCCGTGGGTTACATTTGTCCCCCAGACCATGAGGTTCCGCACACCTGCTATAACACCTTTCATCCCAGTATAATAAAGCATGTTAAGATTGCATTAACAGTACTTCTATTGGCCAAAACCTACACTTTGAGTGCTTTGTAAAAACTTTACTACTTGATCATCAGAGACACAGAAGAGAGGTAAAAGACTCGTACAGCACTTGATGTAGGTTTGGACCAAAAAATGTTGTGTGAATGTAAACTCCATATTACAGTACACATGTAGTAAAAGGATAGGGAAGTGCTATGCTCCCACACCTGAAACACCCTTATTCAGACTTTTCCAATTGGGATCCTTCCTTATTCCAGAGATGTCTTATGCTCCTTATAATTCTCAAGCACACTCCATTCCGATTACAGTAACTGTTATTATGCTCTTGAACTACTCTGCCTACATCTATTACTTTTGGAACCAACATGGCAACCACATACTCTCTTTAGACTACTCCAGTAGAAACTCCCTTATCTAGACACCTCTCCAATCCACACAAGCCCTCCAAGATGTCCAGCAAGGGGATTGCTACTATCAATCAATTGTTTATTTACAGGCAAGGCCACAAATTTGGATATACATACATCACAAAAGGAAAGATCTATTCCTTCCAAGTGCTTATAAGCAAGCAATAATAAAATACAAAATAAAAGGTATCACCTTTGAATATTTGCATAAAATAGTAAAACCGGCACCTCAGTGCCTTGTATCTAATAAAAAACACTAAGTCATCAACAAATGGATCATTCTTTGATAAGATTCCTACAAAGCTTATATGCTGCATTTACAAACTTTGTCAAAGATGTTATTACAAATAAAAATTCATTTCAAAGCAGTCAAACTGTTTTTTCAAAAAATTCAAATACTACCACCTCTGCAGTTATGTCGGGGGTGGGGTGGGGGTGGAAAGGGATGGCCCTGCAGTGACTGCAGGTCAAGGCTCACACAAGAGTGGCGTGACGCACGGGCTGCCCTGACCCCAACGCTCAGCACGAAGGTGGTGTGCAATACGCCTGTCAGGATAGTAAGTGGGCCTTGTGATCCTACACAAGAATCAGGCCCCTATCATCATAGGGCGCCGAGGAGTAGGTACTGGAGCACCCTGCCCACCGTTCAACCACTCTCACCTGGGAAGGGGAGAGGGCGGTGCAGGGTAGTAGTGAGGACAGGAGGTTGGGGGCCCCAGGTATGACAGGGAGGGAACCGCTTCAATGCATTCACGAAGGGGGAAGGAGCCCGAGGGGGTAGGGAGAGGGGCACTCTCTCGCTCCAATCGCTCTCACACTCTCTCACTCAATCGTTCTGCAGATACAGCAGGGGAACACTCACTCACCAGTCTTGCGCAGGCACACTTGCTCCAGCAGCACTCGGGGGAGGGGAGGGAAAGCGGGAAGGAAGGGAAGCTCAGGATTAAGGCGGGACCAAGTTCCAATCAACAGCGTTCGCTTCAGGGGCCAGTTTCAGATCACCGGCGCCGCTTGTCCCGCGGCACCCGCATTTATGGTGCAGGCCAGGCCCTGCTTGCGTGCCTGGAGACGTTGACAGCGTCTCACTAGTACAAGCCCTGCCCCAGAACGCTGCAGGTCAGCGGATGCTGTTCCTGTGCCGAGGATGGGCGTGGCGTCGGGGAAATCCCTGCTGACGTGCCGGGGTCTCCCATCAGGGGCGCTTCCTTTGGTACGTTGTCTGGCGGCGGCGGGGATGGCTGTGCGTTGTGGTTCGCCCGCGGGCGGATGTGGGGGGTCCAAGCCCTCCCCGCGCCTCTCTTCCTTACAAGTTACCAGAATCAAATATTGTTCTCTCAGCACCAAAATAGATGCATTTGCTCTTCCACAACCCCCAGTGAACAGAGACGCAACCTCTGGGCATATGGAACTTTTGCCCACCTTCCCTCGAGGACCTTAAATTCCAGTTGTCCCAAATGAAGCTTCATTAAAGCTTCACGGAGATAGAAGGTGGAATCTTGACCATGTATGCTGGGCATCTGTTTTGTGGACGTATAAACTTATAAAAGGTATATAACTTAGTGCCTGTATATGTGCTAAATCTTCCTGTAGTTAGATACCTAGATAAGTCTACGATAAGTTTTCTTTTGGTTGGAAGGGGTAACAGATGTGGCTCCCAATAAAAACATACCCAGCCCAACTACCTCCAGTGCCTGTTTTAATCCTGTTAACCAGGATTGCTACTATATAGCTTTCAGCCAAAGTGGGTAGAAGCCGTTAACAGAAATTTTTAAGTTTTTTAAAAAGCCAGCAGTCCCGAGTGAGATGACCATAGTGGAAAAGAAAACAGGTGCAAAAACTTCAGAAATAATAAAATTATGAAGAAATGAGATGTGATTTTGAGAAAGTAAAAAAAAAAAAAAAAAAAATCCAGAAAAAAGTAAACAAGGCAGAAAAAACAGAATTTTCAGCCTGAGGACAAAGGCAGAGTCTTTGTAAGCACTAGAATCAGCACTACCTGCTCAGCAGTGCCAAGTCACACAGCACAACAGCAGAGCTTAGAACAGGAACTGAATAATGTTGTAACCAACTGAAAATGAAAATAAAAATTAAAAAAGTCAGGGAGACAGACAGTAATTACATACGTTGGAATCTGGCTATAGCATGGAGTAGAATACATTTAAAGCAAAGGTGGGGAACCTCAGGCATGCGTGCGTGTGAGAGAGAGAGTGAGAGATCCTGCCCACAGCTAGATTTTATTTGATCCCTCTCCAGCTCCTGGATCCAGTTTCCACCCCAAGCACTGGAAGACTGAGCTCAGGGTAAGGGAGCAGAGATGACGGAATGCACACAAGGATAGGGGGCAGATCCGTGATCTGGACCCACCTCTTCCTGAACATATCCTTTAAGTACCCCGGCCCCCAACTTCTATGTAGCCCTCATAGCTTGTACTGATTTACTACGTGGCTCCTGGTGGGGAAAATAAAGTTTCTTCATTCCTGAGATATGACAGTCAGTAACTGAG
This sequence comes from Sphenodon punctatus, assembly GCA_003113815.1. Taxonomy (NCBI): domain Eukaryota; kingdom Metazoa; phylum Chordata; class Lepidosauria; order Sphenodontia; family Sphenodontidae; genus Sphenodon; species Sphenodon punctatus. Next base: position 893,320 of record QEPC01009848.1, on the reverse strand, counting down.
ATCCAGCTTCAGTCTGAGTCTCTGAAGACTCAGTAGGATTTTGCATTAGTTTCAGGAGACCTCCGAGTGCATTCCTAAGAAGGATTGGACCAATAGTCCTAGGATATCATGTATAGACTAAAAGTAGATTTCTTGGTTGCTACAAAACCATTATCTGATATAACTCAGATGTTGTACATATGATGATCAAATTTCCATGGATAAGGCAATCCATGGATTCTACAGTATCTGTACAAGTCTAAGGCCACATATTCAAGGAAGGAAATCAGAAATCCAAAGTTGGATTAAACTGCCTCATTCTAAACTAAATTGGGCCTATACGTAACCAGCAAACCAGAATGTACTGCCTTGAACGTTAGTGGTATCCTAGGAAGAAGTACTACACCATACCTCATACCACTGCTGGCCACTTGTATGCTGAAGCAGCACACATAGCGGGTCTGACTTTGAACCAACATCTTTATCCAGGAGGTTGTCACAGGAGATGGTCAGCTCCACTTTTGTCACACATTGTGCCGCCATCTGCTATGCTGGAAACAAACAGAACTGAGTGTTAAAAAAGAATCAATTCTAAAAAGCAAACAACTGGAGACTTACAGCCTGTTAAACCTCTGACAAATCAGGAGGGCATAGTATGAGTTCGTCAAGAGAGATTTGTAGCTGTAAATGCCATCTGGAAGAGGCAGGATATGCCAGCCTAATAGCAGCACTCCTAGCTTCTCCCCTACTGGAATACAACTTCGTTCCAATCATTAAAAGGAAATAAATATCTGCATTTGAGAAGAGATGTCAAGCTTCTTAAAACATTTTGATTGCTACCATACAGAGGAGGAAAACACAGCCATCTGCACTACTGTGGCACTTAATTTAGGTTTCCAAAGCACTCTGCAAAACACTTAAACCTCATAACAGCTATGTTCACATCTATTAGCTTCATCTTGTAATAGGTGTATGCTTTTTCAAACACAGTCCATGGAATGCATTGTTATAGCATGTGAAACCATAAACTTACCACTCTTTACAAAATAAATTAACATACATGGAGAATAAGAATATCCGATGTATTTTAAAAAGTTTTGAAAGGGATATTAAAACTCATTCAACAAGGCTTACCCAAACATTTCACTCTTGGGATTAAAAGGAACTTTCTGGGGGCATAAAGTTTCTCTGAATTATCTGGTACTGACCGTTAAACAAGAGAAGACTCAAAAATATTGGTCTGATCCAATATGTACCACATGTTCACGTGCATTGAAAAATATAACTCTTTGTAGGGAAGTGGGGGCGGGGAAATCAGACTCGCTGTTTTGCACTGTTCTTAAATAACTGATTGCACACACAAAGGTGAAAAAACACAGTCTAACCATATGTTCACAGTCTGATAAAATTATATTGTGAATCTATAGTGATATTAGATCTTTACACAGAAGAGATATTGGTTGCAAACACTTGTTTCTCACAAACATTCCTGGCTCTTTTCATATATCATAAGAACATAAGAAGTGCCATACTGGGTCAGACCAATGGTCCATCAAGTCCAGCATCCTGCCTCTGACAGTGGCCAGTCACGGGGGCCTGGGAGAAGCACCCAACAGGTCACCATGCTATCCATTCCCTGTGGGTCATCCCCAGGGTCCCGACAGTAAAGGGTTTTGTTCCCCAATCCTATCTGGCTAATAGCTGCTAAATGGACCTATCTTCCAGAAACTTGTCCAAACCTCTTTTAAACTGAGCTACGGTACCGGCCTTGACCACGTCCCCTGGCAGTAAATTCCACAACCTAATTGTATGCTGAGTGAAAAAATACTTTCTTTTGTCTGTTTTTACTCTTCCACCTGTGAGTTTCATGGAGTGTCCCCTAGCTTTAGTACTAGTTGAGAGGGTAAATAACCGTTCCGTTTACAAGTTCCACACCACTCATGATTTTATAGACCTCTATCATATCACCTCTCAGCCGTCTCTTTTCCAAGCTCTTTTCCTGCTTCCAATATCAACATTGGAAGCAGGGGAAACAAGCAAGATATTTTGCTACCTCATCTGCTCTTAAACGTTTACCAGTAGGTGCACTTCCTCTTTTAATCCCTTACTAAGACATCATTTCTCCAGCTTGCTCCTGCTGCTTTCTTCCCTTTGAGCTCAAATCTTGAGATCCATCACAAATATTATTTTACCTCCAATCTTTCACCCCCCGCCCCCCAACCGGGCCAAATCAAGCAGATTCATCAATGGAACCGATTGTTGTCTCCAGTTCCTACTCCACATTTCTGAGGATGTTTTTAGACAAGATGCAACCATGCAGGTCCACCCAACCTATGTTGAGAATTGACAATTCATTTCACCTACACGCATCCAAATGCCCATCTACAGGTAGTGTGCGGCGGTGCATGCTCCCATGACCCATGCACCACCCACCCATGGCCACTCATGGAGCTTCAGAGAAAAAGCCGGGATCCTCCGTGTGAGGGCAGGCAAATCCGTGCAGGGGGAAGACCCCACATGCATCCCTGGCCTGTGTGAATCAGGCCCCACATCTAGCCAGGAACAGGTCCACCAGCACCACAGAGAAACGGCACCCCAATAGCAAGAACGGCACAGCAGCCACTTGCAAAATGGTGGTCCCTCCTCCCCCTTCATTCCACCCACAGCCCTACTGGGAACCCTTAAAGGACACGCGTGTGAAATGAAACCCGCGGTGGATCTGATCCCATGTTTTTCGGAGACGCAGAACGCAGGGCAGATCCATCGTCACGGAAAACCGCTTCAGTGACAGCCAGGTAAGCGAATGGGAGCCCGGGGAAGAGTTACGGCCGTTACCGTACACAGCAGCTGCAGAGGGAGAGCAAAATGAAAGCTGACAGTTATGGTGTCCCCTGACAGGTGAGTACTGAACAGCACCCACCAGGAGACCATCCTGTTTGCGTGGTGGCACTCTCCAAGGGCCCTACACCCAAAGGCATGCCCCGGGATGAGGAAGAGACCAGGGCCTTCATTGGCCGGGGGCGGGGGCAAAAATGCAGGAGATGCTACCAAAATGAATTAGAATATCAATACATCCCCGAGATGTCATGGCTGGGGTACAAGAGGTACAAGTCCATGTGCTGGCAGCAGGCAAAGGACTTGAGTCATGGATAAAAGTTGGTCCACAATAACAACCTCAGGTCCAGTGCCAGGCACACTTTGAGGCTCTGGAGCTGGACAGGTTTCTCTGCATGGATGGGAGATCATGGCCTCCCACACTTGAGGCACTGCCTTCGTCAGGGGGAGGACACAGGTGGAGGAGACACTTCCACTCCCAAACCCTGTACCAGAGGCAGACCCCAATGGTGAAGGTGCTCCTGGTACCCGGAGGGCCACCAATCAGCCATCCCGCAGCTGGAGCCAGTGTTTGTGGATTTGCAGGGCAACATCTCCCTCCACCTGCTCCCCGCAGCTCCAGAGAACAGACCGGGCCCAGCAACGGGGTTGCAGGAGAAGGTGGAAGAGGACACGGAGGCCAAGCAAGCGGAGGAACTGATGGATCCAGGTACGTCACAGCACCTGGCCACCATGGAGGGAAGAGAGATGGCCCTAACTGCCACCAGTACCTCGTTCACAGCTCCTCACAGCATCATCAAGGAGGAAGAGCAGTCACAGGAGCCAGAGGCCCTGACAGGGGAAGGTAAGGGGAACTGGCCCCAGGTCACCAAGGAGGGACACAGCAGAGTCGAGAACCACATGGCTGGGAAAGATGGGGCACCGAACAATCAGGTGACAAACCAAATGCATGAGGCAGGCACAGTAGAAATGGCCACATACCACATGGACGGATGCGCAGGGTTGGATGGACAAGGGTCAGCAAGGTACCTGGGTTAGGGAGAACAATCCATTAACACCATGTATGGTATCCCCAATTGCATATATCTGTCACACCCCACATGCTGCAGGAGCCCATATGCCCCAGGCCATAAAGGCCAGACATCAGCCCAGTCAGACACCACCATGACATGGTGTTCCAAACTGCTTTCCCATGTCAGGCTACCAGAGCAGGCCAGTCAGGTGTCCCTCTGCCACGATAGCTGTCCCACCACAGAAGACATGTGTAAAGTAGGGGCATGGAACATATGAACTAATGCCTCCACCCTGTCTGTCCATAGGTGTGCAAACCTGGCTGGCTAAAGTCTAGTCCAACCCCAGGGCGAAGTGGCAGTGCGAGGAACAATGTGGAGCTGAGGGAACATTACATATGCAGGAGGGAGGACCTTTGAAGGGAACTGCTTCAAGAAGCCACGCACAAGGTGGACAAGATGCTGGGATCCATCCAGGAGGCACGACAGCAGATGGCAAGGGCCCATAAGGAATATACAGCACAACTCTGTGCCATTGCAACATAGGTCCAAACAAAGCATCTGTGGGAGCAGAGGAACTTGGCCAGGCAGGAACGCTCCTGCAATGTGATGGAGAGGGTGAGTGACCAGATGCTTGTCCACATGGAGGAGTCCATGCAGCTCCAGCGTATCCTCATCCATCACGCTGCAGTAGCAAGCACGGCTCTCATGGCCAGGGGATGGGTGCCATATGCTGGGCCCCTCCCACAGGTGACCGTGCCCCCTCATCTCGCCCCCCAGCCATGGTTTCTGCAACAGTAACACCCTGAAGCCCAAGACCACCTGCATCCCCTGTGGGTTGTGAGCAGGAGCCACTGCTGCCACCCCAGCCGCAGCAGGGGCTGGCCCAGATACCACTGCTGCCACCCTAGCTATCACAGGCTGGGTCAGCTGTCACTGTACACACCCCAGAAGCCACAGGGGCCAGAAGAGAAGCCAGCCCAGGAGGAGGTGGCTGCAGAGGAGGCAGAGCCAAGCTCCAAGAGGGCCAGGCAATCCACCACCCAGCAAGGCGTGATGGTGGACAGAAGGGGAGCTGGAGGGCACACAATGTAAATATATATAATATGTAAATAAAGGTATTACTTTGCATAAAGCATTCCTGTCTACATTTGCATCCTTGGGCTGGTTGGGTGGTGCAGGTTGGTCAACACAACCAGTGTATTGCGGGGCCTGTGGGTAGTATGGATGGGCAAGGGGTTGGCATGGGGCAAGGGAACCCAATGAAGGGGCCATGGCTGTGCCACTGGTGGGTCTCAGGGGGTTTGCCAATAGTTCCCATTGGGGAGCAATAGCAATGGTGCCAGGATACGCTGCCATATCAGCCATTGCGTAACAGCAAGGCCATGGCTGGTTGGAACAGATACGGCAGATGGGCATTAGGGTGCATAGTTGCGGATTAGAACAGGTACTGTGGACCACGTTAGGCCAGAAACTGAGGCTGGGTCTCAGGGGGACCACGTGTCAGTAGGCATGTGAATGGTTTCAAGGAGGAAGTGACCTGGCAAGATACTTACCATACAGTTGACATGGAGCCATGTCCCCCATACCAATCGAAGTGTACCCGATAGGTAAGTTGGAAGAACACTATCACGGAGGAACATAGGGTCACACACGTGTGATACCGGCCTACATGTAGACTACAAGTCTAGCAAATATGTAAAGCAAAAGGCTCAACATGTATGTAATGTTACAATTGAAAACTGAAACTTGAACCAGGACTGTGACACTGACAGAACTCCAGGAAATGCAGAGATAAAATAATGTGTATTTGGGAACCCTAGCCAGACAGAACCCTATGGAGATGCAAAAGGATCTTCGAGGTTACTTTCTGTGTACGTGACGGGCCGCAGGTTCCTCCAAGGCGGGAACAAGAAACAAAGGACTCGAAATTGTTATTTAAAGAGGGCCATTAAGCCATCTTCAGTATCGCTTGGCCAGAGCCATCTTGAGCAACTGCATCTGCATCCTGAAACCTGCCAGCAAGCAAGGCTGGAAGACATGGACTGAGAGGCATGATTTTGCTTTCTACCAACTAAGAGACCAGTGCCTAGTCATTCTACACCTATGACTGAGGAACCAGAACTTACGGACCTTGTAGTGTAAGATGCTTATTTAGGAACCCAACCAGTATAAATTAGGAATGTGTTATATTTACCTTTGATTTCTAGTAACCACTCTGTATCAACAATCTTGCTTATGTAAATGAATAAACTGACTTCTTATCTTTATGAAGAAGTGTCTGTGTCTAACATGTTGCTGCTCACTGTGTTCCAAAGGGCTTTCAAGCTCTTGGGACCCCAGAGATTAAAGAGTCTGTAAATGGGAAGGATCGGGCCCTTGGGTGATAAAGGAGTTGTCCCTGCTGCAGGATTGAATCAGCCAGAGAGAAAACTGATTCAAGTGGGCTGTACACGAGGGAAACGGAGTCACTCAAACCCGGTAAAGTGGGGGTGCAGACCTCCAACTCGTGACAAATACCCTAAACAACCAGTGTCTAGACTGTAGGGGTGGGAAGTTCGGATTATCTGGTATCCGATACTGCCGGTATTTTGCTGTACCGGCAGTATCAGATTAATCCGGATATTGGGGGTACCGGTACCGGTTCACCGTGCCGGATTGTTTTACATTGCGGCCATTGAAATGAATGGCCGCAATGTAAGAAAAGAAAAAACCCAAACCCCAACCACTTTTCCCTCCCCCGTCCAGGCTGCGCGGGTGGAAAAGGGGACACCCCCCACCCACCCTGGATTTTTTTTTAAAAAAAATTTCCCCGAAGTCCCTGGTTCCAGGCCGCCGCTGGTGACCCGGAGCTCACACCAGCAGGTGGGTACTAGGGTGATCCCTGGGGTGGGTGGTGGTTTAACACCCCACCCCAGGGATCACCCTACCCCCCGACCCAGGGATCGCCTATCTTTGGTGCTCCCGACGGCGGCGGCTGCAGCACGGCGGCTTCAGCGCTGGCTGCGGCTGCCGGCTTCAGCGCTTACTAGGCCTTCCGGGGAAACCTGGAAGTTCCCTGGAAGGCCTAGTAAGCGCTGAAGCCGGCAGCCACAGCCAGCGCTGAAGCCGCCAGACCGCCGTGCTGCCGCCGCCGCCCGGAGCACCAAAAGCAACAACTAAATGCACACTCTATTTGCTCATTAAATATTGTACTAATAGAAACATGTAAGACTCAGAAATTAAGACCAAACTAAAAAATAAAATTATAGCTGAGAAATATTACAGAAATTAGTTGTCTCTTCATCTATGTATTTAATACATAGGTCACCCCAAAAACTAGATTTAATCACAACACAGCCATTGGAGGGTGGGGGCAGGGGGGGAAATCTGTTGGTACACTGTGCAGTGTAGACTAACTGTATAACGTAAGAGAAATAGCTGCAGGAAAGGTGGTAATTTTCAGGACTGTACAAACCCATGCATTCACCAGACTTTGGGTCAAGGGTGGGAACACTTCTGTACTTTAGTAGGAACCCATGAGCTCAGGGGAAGTAAGCAGTAATGAGGGTGTGTACTGAGGGGGCAGCACACATTCAAGGGAAGGGCTGTGTCTTTGGATCAGATCCATGAATTGAAAGGGGCCATATGACAAATGGCCATGAGCCCATATATGTGGCCCATGGGCCTGAAGTTTTCCAACCATTCTTTGGGAGCTGGCAACTGTATTTTTACAAACCCACCTGAAGTGCTAAAAGCAGGCGTGATCTCTCCTGATCAGCGAGGAGCAGGAAGTCCCATCTGAAGTTCACATTTTACAAGTCTCCACCCAGGTGAGTGAGCTTTTCTACTTTTTATAGAACAGCTCTAGCAATGATAATCTCAGATGTTCTCCAAACACTTCCAGTCAGAATTCCTTACCTATGTAATTTGGTCATGTTCACACTTGTAAGAGTATCTTCTCTTTTGTCAGGATATGTCTGTGTCAACATATTGTGCTCTTGCTGAACCAGTGTGGTTACAGCGGTCTGAACAGCAATGATGTAACATGTTCAGACCAACCATTCTATTTCACAGCCTGACTCGTATAAATGGTTTTGCTGTGGGCCGTCATTAAGAGTCTTGTGGGATGGATGGTTAAAATGACATTAACCAGAATAGTACCTATTCTAAGGTACTTTCATAACTCCCTTTAACATAGTATCTATTCTGAGCGCCACACCATCTCAATATTTGTATCCTCATAATACTTCTGTTAAGTGCAGTAAATGCAGTTATTCCCATTTTACAAATGGGCAACTGACGCTAAATGACTAGCCCCAGATTACGCAGCAGAAAAGGAAACTCAGGCTGCTTTCACACGTGCCAGAAAACATCCTTACAAGGCTGGGAGAGAACATGGGATTGCAAATCTTGTGTGTTTTTGTGTAAGTGTGAATGCACTAACCTGCCTTTTATGCGCATTTACAATGACAATTGACAGGGCTGCAAAATCCAGCCCCATAAATTGTCATTCTAAATGTGAATAAAAGCAGAAATTGCATGTATTGGTGCAGTTGCACGTATATAAAAATGTGCAAGATTTGCAATCCCATGTTCTCTCTCAGCCTTGTAAGGATGCTTTTAGGCACATGTGAAAGCAGTCTGAATCGGGCCTCATGTCTCAGACTACCACTCTAATCCTTGGCCATCTCTCCTTATTTTCATCAGTTGTCTATGTGCATTAAATTACTTGTTATGTAATTTCTTACATGCCTGAGGAAGGGCACTGTGAGGCCTGAAAGCTGGCATAATCTCACCAACAAAAGTTGGTCTAACAAAAAAGATTATCTAATCTACTTTGTCTCCATTGGTTATGTAAATAAAAGTGCATTCATGCAGTATAAATATTTATCTAAAATACTGGCAATGTAACTTGTATAACAGGTTGTACTGTGGCCCTGTGATAGCTATGCCCCAATAAATCTTTTGATTCTCTCAAGCCATTATCCAATAAAGAGGTAAATTGAAGTATATCATTTTCTGTTGGCAAAACACAATATTGTTGTTCTTTTGCAGGTTATTATTATTATTAGCATTTATATGGTGCCAGCAATGTACCTGGTGCTTTACAAAGTAACGGAACATGCACGGTCCCTGCCCTAGGGCTTACAATCTGAGAGAGGGGGGGGGGGAGACAAACGAAGGGGAACAGAGGGAGAGACAGGAAATGTAACATTCACGGGAAGGATGGTGACCCCATCAATAAGGATCACGAAGATGCGAGGTCCCAGGTGCATGTGCTTGGCTTGGTTACATCAAGAATGATAGCTGGCTGGTCCATGTGGTGAGGATATGAGTACACGGTCCTCAGGTTACAGATTGTACTGGATGGAGGGTATCAGCAGGAGTTAGTTGAGGGGAGTGAGGAGTCGGGGAGGGCAGAGAGGAGAAGTTGGGTCTTGAGGAGGGATTTGAAGGTACGAAGGGAGGGGGCGAGGCGGATGTGGGCTGAGAGGGAGTTCCAGGCGTTGGGGGCAGCTAGGGAGAAGGAATTAAGGCAGTTCGGGGAGAAGGGGAGGCGTGGGAGGGCAAGAGAGGGGACCGAGGAGGAGCGGTGTACACGGACTGGAGTACGGAGGGAAATGAATGCAGAGAGGTAGGGGAGAGCAAGGTTGTGAAGAGCTTTATAGGTGAACACTAGGAGCTTGTGCAGGATTTGTTCAGGAAGGGGGAGCCAGTGAAGAGAGGAGAGGAGGGGCTGCACATGGTCGAAGCAACGGGCGAGGTGGATGACCTTGGCAGCAGAGTTTTAGATGGAGATAAGGAGAGAAAGGTGAGAGCGGGCAAGGCCAGTGAGAAGGAGGTTACAGTAATCAAGGCGACAGATGACCAGGGTGCAAACAAGGGTTTTGGTAGAGGAGACAGAGAGAAAAGGGCAAATCTTAGCAATGTTATGGAGGGAGAAGCGACAGGATTCGGCAACAGAGTCGATGTAGGGTTTAAGAAAGAAAGAGGTGAGTCAAAGATCAAGCCTAAGCTATGGGCTTGGGGGACGGGAAGGATGGTGACCCCATCGATAAGGATCAACAGGGAGAAGAAAGAGGAAGGAAGAGGCGGGAAGATAAGGAGTTCAGTTTTAGCCATGTTGAGTTTGAGTTGAGACATTCAGCAGGTAGAGATATCAGAGAGACACCTGGTGAGGTGAGCTTGAACAGAGAGAGAGAGGGAGTAGAGAGAGTTGAGTGTCATCAGCATAGAGGTGATAGTGGAAGTCATGGGAGGCAATGAGTTTGCCTAGGGACAGGGTGTAGATAGAGGAGAGGGCCGAGGACAGAACCTTGGGGAACACCAACTGAGAGGGGAAGGGAGGTGGAGTTGGCAAGAGACACATTAAAGGAGGGGTCAGAGAGGTAGGTGGAGAACCAGTCGAGGATGAAGTCATAGAAGCCAAGGGAGTGAAGTGAGTCCAGCAAGAGTGAGTGGTCAACAACAGTATCAAAGGCAGCAGAGAGGTCAAAAAGGACAAGAATGGAGTAGAGGCAATTAAATTTAGCAACAAGAAGATCGCTGGTGATCTTAGCGAGAGCAGTTTCAGTAGACTGAAGGGGGCGGAAGCCAGATTGTAGGGGGGACAAGGGAGGCGTTGGCGGAGAGGAAGTTGATACAATGGGAGTAGACAACACATTCAAGAAGCTTGGAAGCAAAAGGAAGGAGTAAGACAGGACGGTAGCTAGAAGGGTCAGGGGTCAAGAGTGGACTTTTTTTAAAAAATAAAAAATTATAATTTTTATTCAATTGGTCATATTTACATATTCATATAACAGTAGTAGTGGACTTTCTGAGGATAGGGGAAGACAGTGGCATGCTTGAAGGCGGAGGGGAAGGAGCCAGTAGCGAGGAAGAGGTTAATGATGTTGCAGGAAGGAAGAGTCAACACTGGAAGCAATGGAGGGCAGGAGGGGATGAGGTTAAGGGGAAAGGTTGGAGGAGGAGAGCAGGGAGGAGATTTCCTCAAAGAAGATGGGCGGGAAGGAGGACAGGAGAGAAGGCTGGGGAGGAAGTAGGAAGAGGAGAGGAGTGGGAAGCAACGTTGAGGCGGATCTTCTTAGAGGTGAAGGAGGAAGCAAGATCCTGAGCAGAAAGAGAAGAGGGAGGAGGAGGACTGGGGGGCTTGTGGGTGGTGAACAGGCAGTGAGGGTCCCGAGAACAGGATTCAATACAGGAGGCGTAGAAATTCTGTCTAGCGAGGGAGACAGCAGAAGTAAGGGAGGAGAGAGAGAATTTGAAGTGAAGGAAGTCAGCATGAGTGGGATTTGCACCAGAGATGTTCAGCAGCACGGGTACAGGAGCAGAGGTGGCGGATACTGGGGGTTGTGGGAGTGGGTGGGGTGGGAGGAGAGGGGGGGCAAGGGAGTCAAGGGTGGAGGAGAGGCATTGAAAGCAGAGTTGGCAGAGTCAGGGGAGGAGGAAAAGACGGAGTGGAAAAGGGTGGACAGAGAGGAGGCAAAGTCCTGGGGGTTAATGGTCTGCAGGTCATGGAAGGGGCATGGAGACGGGGAAGAGGAGGGGGGGCACTGGGAGACATTGAAAGAGGCAAGGAAGTGGTCAGAGATGGGATGAGGATCGAAGGAGAGATCAGAGACAGAACGGTTCCTAGAGAAGACCAAGGTCAAGAGAATGGCTATTAGCGTGGGTGGGGGAGTTGGTCCAAAGGTGGAGGCTGAAGGAGGAGCAAGTGAGAGATGGAGGGCTGGCAAGGGACATCAACATGAATGAGGTCTCTATCATCATCTGAAGTTAGCACCCAGCCTCAATCAAAATAGCTAATAAGCAGGGATCTCTGGAATCACAGAGCAGCGTAGTGTACACAGCAACTTTGAAACACAGCTAGAATGTACAATAAAATCCAGCTCCTTTGATATATAGAAGCTTGCATAAAGAGCGTTTGTTAGAATAAATTGTTAATGTAAAAAAAAAATCCATCTATGTTTTTCAATAATACTTTTTTAACCCACAGCCAATTACTTTAAATAAGCCATTGCCTGGACCATTTAAAGATTTTAATACTAATCTCTGCAGACAGACTTAATATTATTAATTCTAACGGAACACGGAAAGGAACTTACATTCTAATCAGAACTTGTTTTTAACTGCCAGGCAAAAGTGAAACATACAAGTAATCACACGCTCTAAGCCTTAGTTTTTAACCCATGAGTGCCACAAATTAATTGTACGTTGAGTGAAAACACACTTGCTTTTATTGGTTTCACATTTTATAAAATTTGCTGCCAGTTGGTTTCATACAGTATTCCCAGTCCTATCATCGCTCCTCTCCAAGCTGAAGCCTAGCAAGCCTCTCTCCTTGTACTTTTGATCATTTTTATTATAGTGATCAAAGGCACAACGTCCTTCTCTACTCCTTTTTCAGTTCTACGCTATTTTTCTTAAGGTGGGGCAACCAGACGTGCGCACCGCATTCCAGATGGGGTCGCACCACAGGGTTAATGGGCATTACGAATCAGAGACCAGCTTCTGACCCGCCCCAGCATCTCCTTCGGCGCCTCCCCGCCAGCCCAGGCCTGCTCCCCTTTCCCAAACTGCTTCATCTCCCTGCGCCGGTCCCCTCGTAGCAGAAATCTCTCCCCATTGAGGCGCGCGGGGCTCCACTCACCTCCCGGCGCGTCGGGAAACGTGGCTCTGGGCCAAGGAAGCGGCTGCAGGAAACGAAAGTGACAAGAACCTGCGAGCTACAGAACCCGCCGAAGCAACCGACTCCAGAGCGCGCCACCCCCAGGGGAGCCCGTAGCGCACGCCCCGCCCCCACCGAGCTCTCACAACACGCCCCACCCCTTCCGTGTAGTTTCAGGGCCAAACACTGAGGCACTGTTGGTTTTCTGTGGGTGCGAACTGTAAGTCACGTGACTCTTCTCGTTCTGGTAAATGGGACCTTCATCCCGATGACGCCGGCAGAGGGGGGCGGGGGCGCTCGCGCAGACAACACCCGGGGAGGGGGTTGCTAGGCAATAAGCGTACGGGTCACTGCAAAAGGGGCGGAACCAAGGCGACTGGGTCTAGTTTTCTCTTCGTACATTTCCGAGTGGCGGACTCTTAAGAGTGCAGCTCCTGTTTACTCCCGGGAGCTGTCTTGCCCTAGGTAGCTGGGATTGTAGCTGGGGTCTGTCATGGCGGCGGCGAGATTGTTGCACTGGGGCACCGTGTGGGCCGGAGGCGCGAGGCGCAGTTGGGGGCAATGGGCTCGTGCGGGGGACGGCGTGAGAAAGGTAGCGATCCTCGTACCCGGATTACCCTTCCTCCCCCGTGCGCGCTCGCTCCAGCCTGCACTTTCCCCAGGGCTGGGATCAACCGCAGAAAGAGACTCCCCTTCCCGCTCTCTGTAGTCCGTCCTGGGAAAGAATCCTCCTCGTCTTCCCCCCCCCCCGCTCGCAGACAAACCATTCTCGCCAGCAGCGCGACTTTTCCCTTCCTCTGTACGGAGTTACGATGCCTTTTGCTTTTCTTCTCCTTTCCCTGGTGCCCAAGAGCCAGAAGGTGATATCGCTGTTTTCCGGCTGTTCCTAAACTGTTGCCCAGGTGGCCTCATTTTGAGAAACCAGTATAAAGCTTGTCACTCTGGTTAGTAACAAAATTACATAAAGGATGTTTAATATCAGTTGGGAGCAGGGCTAATGCCTCGCTGCAATGTTTCTAGCTATTTATGTATTTATTTACAGTTGTATTCTGCCCTTTCCATAATGCTCAGGCTAGGTTACAAGACACAAAAATATATTGAAAAATACTTGGCTAAAACCAAACAAACCTACTAATCAGGGCCGGTGCAAAGGTTTCTTGCGCCCTAAACAGCTTGGTCAGTCACCACTCTCTCTCTTCCCCTCCCTCAGCCAGCCAGCCAGCCAATCGAGTCTGAAGGGCCTGGCTTCCTCAGCCCCCTTCAGCGGTGCTGGAGCTGCTTGCTCCCTTTGTGTAGGGTGGTCACAGCTGCATTGCCAGAAAAGAGGACAACCATTTGCATGAAATTTACATAACTGATTTTATACTGATTTATGCACATTTGTGACACGGAGGGTGTGGCCAGAAGTAGGCAGAGCCAGCCTTATGGTTAAGCCAGTAGTGTGGCTTAATCCAGCAGCAAGGAGTTCCCAAAGTTAACATTGGAGGGAGATTACATTAGTTCACCCTGTGACTGCTGCTGCAATGACTCCAATCCTTCTCCTGTGTGGTTAACACCGTGACCAGAAGCTAGCATCATGTATGTAAAGTGAGAATTATTATTCCCTATGTGCATCACTTTGCACTTATCAACGTTGAATTTAATTTGCCATTTCATTGCCCATTCACCTAGTCATACTAGATTCCTCTGTAGTTCCTCAGTCTGCCTGGGTCTTAACTATCTTGAATAATTAGGTGTCATCTGCAAATTTAGCCACCTCATTCTGTACCCCTTTTTCCAGATCATTAATGGAATATATTAAACAATCTGGTCCCAGTATTGACCCGAGGCACCCCACTGTTAAGTGTCTCCAACTTGAAAAATGACCATTTATTCCTACTCTTTGTTTCCTATCTTTTAATCAGCCACCAATCCATGACAGGACTCATTCGCTTTAGTTTGCTCAGGAGTCTCTGGTGAGGGACTTTGTCGAAAACTTTTTGAAAATCCAAATATACCATATCAACTGGATCACCCCTATCTACGTGCTAATTTACAATCTCATGAAATTTTAATAGCAAGCTCTCCAAGTTTGCACACCTGGGTAACCAGAGAGGACTGGACCCCCTCAGTAACAGGGGTCCCAATCTCCTGCAAGACACAGGCTTATTTATACACTTTTCTATTAACTGAAAGATTCCTTAGCACATTCCCTATACCCCAAGCCATTTAGTCAATCCAAAGCCTGATAGAAAAAGCTCAATTTCAAGTGAAGTAATGACATCACTTTCAGTAACCAGAGAGAACTAAAATCATTTTAAAATGTTTTCTTGGTTTTGCTAGAGGAAAGCGTACCTGGCTAACACTGATAACTCATAGCATAAAAAGCCTCAACACAGTGTTGCACTTAAAATGTTAACAAGCATATTTAAGATGAATGTTTAATCTAGGTGAAGCCAATATAAAACTCCTGTCTTCAGAACCAAGAAATGGCATGTGATTTCCCCCCCCCAACTACCACACACTTTTGCTAGCACATTTCTCTAACGGTAATGTATAGGCAACATCCACAACTAATTTGAAACACATGCTAAGTGCTCCCCATGGAAACACTTAAAAATATAGCCAAGTTGTAAATACAACAATTAAACGACCTTTTGTCACTAAAGTGGGGTGGTGGGTGCTTGATCTTACTAAATATGGCAGGCTTTCTTTGTATGAAAAAAAATATAACTTTCCAGGACCCTCTGTTGACACCTAAACTGACAATTATGTTCTTATAAATAATGACTGGCCTCACAGGGTTGTGAGGGAATTAGATAAGTACTGTAAAGCACTTTCAACACTGAAAGTGCTGTATAAATAAATAATATGTCTGAGGCCTATGTCAGTGTGTTTCCCAGATCGACAACCCACAAGGCATCTCCATAGCAAAAAGCAGGAAGCTGTACAGCTTGTGCTTTTGGAGTCAGGCTCTAGAGCTGAGCTATAAAATACACTCATTCTCTGTGGACTGAGCACCTATGGGACACAAATCACATAGCTGCAGTGGATTACACAAATATAATTCCTACTGCCTTCCCTTCTTGTCTTCTCCCAGGTCCATTATAATTGCCACAATGACTGATTCCATTCTTTACCCCACAAATACAGTATTAATAGAGTCCATATTTGTTAATTATTCTCTGGCCATCACCACTGCCTCCAACTGTGAATCAGTTTCAACATAAACTTTTCCTCCTGTCAGCACCTACTTTACCAGACTGCTTGGCACAGAGGACACAGCAAGCACTCATTTCATCCTCATTGTAGAGTTGTAGCAGCTACAGAGTCACAGCAAACATGTAGGTGCAATCCCGGCAACTCCTTCGCCTCTAGAGGAGGTGCTGGTAATGAGCCCCGGAGCCACCACTCTGTTTCTGCGATTAAAGGGAGAGGGAGGTGCTGGGACAGTGGGGAAAAGGAGAAGCAACTTGCCCCAGGTCACAAAGTGAGTCAGTGGCAGAGCCGGACAGGGAGCCACGGTTGGACCCCTGGCTCGCAGCCCAGTGCACAGAAGAACGGCCTCTCACACCCTCCGGAGTGTGCCCCTACTCCATAATGGAGCGTCCCTGCCTTCTCTGGGCCACTGTGGGGTGGGGTTGTCCCCAGGCCCAGCTGCCCCACAGCCCGAGGCCCCTGCTTCATAGTCCGAGGCTTTGGGGGGGTGGGGTGGAAGCACACAGGGTTCACCAAGGTAGATATCCCTGAAGGAGCCGCTCCCGATCTTCTGGCCCAGCCGGTACCGGTTCCCGACATGCAGTTCCATCCCAGTGGCAGAAGCAGCAACATGGATCCTGACTCAGAGCCCCGTGGTGCTTATCATCATCGCTGCCCTTAGCCTACACTACTTCAGTGTAGCTGTAACAGTGGCGACGGCTCCCCCCTCTTTGGTGGGGCTGCGGGGACTCGGTGAGAGGCAGTCTGGCTGCTCCTGCACTGCCTCGTCCAGTCACTCACTCCATCCACAGTGCCGGCTGCCGCACACCAAAAAAGCCCGCCGGCTGGCTGCAGCTGCGCTCTCTACATTTCCGCCCACGGGGTCCATGAGTGGAAGTGCATAGAGTGCAGCTACGGCCAGCCGGTGGTTAGACTCCAGATGAAAGGGGAAATTCTGGACACTTCAGTGATCCAGTTCCCTCCCATCCCGGGCAGCTTCAGCTGTCGGAAAAACCAGGCAGTCCGGCCAAAATCCGGACCAATGGCCATCCTGCCAACTTAGAGAACAGGCTGAGTGGCTCCCTCCCCACTACTGCTCCAGGGAGGATGTGGGAGGGAAAGAGGAGAAATTGGGAACACCCTGGAGCTAGAGAGAAGGCAAAGGCAATTCTGTGGGGGAACATTACATAGTTGATGGATGGGCCTGCAAACCAGCCCCTCCCTGTCCCCTTCAAGCTATACCCACCCCCCATCTTTCCAGATCCTGTCTCCTCCTGCCCCTCCCCTTCGTTCGCTCTAGCCCCACTCCCTTTGCTCAACCTGAGCAGAGTGACCACCTCTCCAATCCTTCCTCGCCTGTCTGGTCATACTTTATGGGATGATTTTCAGTTGGTGATGCCTGCTGATGGGCTGGGATCTGTTTGAGCCACAACTTGTGAACTATATCCTTGTCCATCCTGGTTGGTAAAAGCTACTGTGGGGATAGTGCTGCTGAGGGTTATCAATGCCTCTCTTTGGGAGGGGAGGGTGCCAGCTTGCCTGAAGGAGGCTGCGGATTGGCCCCTTTTCAAAAAGCCATCACTTGACAATGGCCTGGCCAGCTACTGACTTGTCTCTAACCTTCTCTTTTCAGGGAAGGTTATTGAACAGGTAGTGGCTCATCAGCTCCAGGTGCATTTGGAGGGCATCAGTTTTCTTGATCCCTCGCAGTCTGGTTTCCCCCTGGGTTATGGTATGGAGACGGTGCTTGTGGCCTTGATTGATGACCTCTTTATGGAATTGGACAAGGGTTGTATGACCCTGTTAGTCCTATTAGCTATAAATGCTTATAATAATAATTAATAATAATAGTCTATCGGTGGCCCCTTCAAAACTGTTAACCGTGAGTTATTGGTGACTCATCTGCGGGACCTGGCGGGTGTGGACAGAACCATTTTACGTTGGTTCCGTTCCTATCTCGCAGTTAGATCCCAGTGGGTGATGCCAGGGGACTGTGCTGGGGTGGGTGCTGGTGACCTCGTGTGGTGTCCCGCAGGGTTATATGAAGCTGCTTGGGAAGGTCGTGCACAGCTGAAGGGGTCCACGGTCATCAATATGCGGACAACACTCAGCTGTAGCTGTCATTTTCATCTGACTCAGGCCCCACTGTCTCGGTGCCTGGCTGCCGTGGGGGAATGGATACAGTCGTGCTGATCGAAGCTCAATTTCAATAAGACAGAGGTGATGCTAGTTGGTGGGACCGGTGATCTGGGTGAGAAGTTCTCCTCAATTATTTATTTATTTACATTATTTTTACCCTGCCTCTCCTGCTTATGCAGCTCGAGGTGGCTTACAAACATAATATAATTTTAAAAATCACTTTAAAAATCATTAAAATAACATATAAAATCCATAAAACAAATCAAAAGGGGGATAGCATAAAATAAAAAATTAGATCCATGCCCCCCCTTCACCCATCTCCCTCACCAAACGCCTGGCAGAACAGCCAGGTCTTGCATGGACGTCAAATGAGGCGAGGTCTCGGGCCACCCAGGCCTCCGCCGGAAGGGAGTTCCACAGCCTAGGCACAGCTACCGAGAACACCCTCTCCATCGTAGCTTCCCAGACCACCCAGGGGACATCAAGAAGGGAGCTCCCGGCAGACTGTAGGGGTTGATCCAGGACACGGAGAGTGAGGTGATCCCGCAGATAGGCAGACCCTAGATCGTGTAGGGCTTTATTGGTAAATACCAACACCTTGAATCGGGCCCAGAAGACTATAGGCAACCAGTGCAGAGCACGGAGCACTGGTGTAATGTGCTCATGGCGACCCGCCCCTGTAAGGAGGCAGGCCGCTGCATTCTGCACTAGCTGCAGTCTTCAGATGGTCACCAATGGTAGCCCTATGTAGAGTGCATTGCAATAGTCCAGTCTTGAGGTGAAGAAGGCATGGATGATGGTGGCCAGGTCGGAGTCTGAGACATATGGCTGAAGGCGGCGCACCAGTTGTAACTGGTGAAAAGCACTCCTCGCCATAGTTGCCACCTGAAGATCCAGGCGGAGCTGAGAATTGAGGAGCACTCCCAGACGCCAAACATATTCCACCCGCCTCCCTCCCCACCAGCTTCACCTCCATCTTGTCAGGATTTAGCTTCAGTCGGCTTGCCCTCATCCACTCCCTCACATCTGCCAGACATTGGGTAAGCACAGAGACTGCCAGGTCTGGGTTGAATGAAAAAGAGAGGCAGAGCTGGGTGTCTGATGACACCGCAACCCAAACCGCCTCACGACCTTGCCCAGTGGCTGCATATACACATTGAACAGGAGAGGGGACAGAATGAAACCTTACGGGACTCCACATGAGAGGTCCTGGGGAGATGAAGAACAATCCCTGAACCCCACCCGCTGGGTTCTCCCAGCCAGAAAAGAGCGAAAACATCCAAGAACAATTCCACCTACCCCATCATAGTCCCACAAGCAGGTCACCAACATCTCATGCTCAACGGTATGAAATGCAGCCAACAGATCTAATAGAATTAACAGGGTTGACCAACCCTGGTCCAGTTCCCGGTGGAGGTCATTGACCAAAACCACTAATGCAGTCTCAGTGCCATAACCTGGACAAATGCCAGATTGCGAGGGATCGAGAAAACTGGTGCAGTCCTGATGTTCCTGCAGCTGCTGAGCCACAACCTGCTCATAAAAAGGGAAGGTTAGGCCGATAACTGGTGGGAGAGTCAACATCAAGTGATGGTTTTTTGAGCAGGGACCGCACCACCGCCTCTTTGAGGCAGTTGGCATCCTGCCCTCCTGAAGGGAGACATTGATCACACCTTCCAGCAATGGCCCCAACGTCTCCTGGCCTTAACCAGCCAGGATGGGCATGGGTCAAGTTCACAAAACATGACTGTAACAGCCCCAAGAACATCCTCTGCAATGGCAGGTGTCACCCACTGAAACAGATCGCACAAAACCAGACGAGGCCGGGCCTCCCTAACCTCTGTTTCTCCTATTGTAATAAATGCAGAGTCGAAGTCATTGGGGATATCCATCCTCCTTTGATTCACCTATGAGGAGCCTAGGGGTGTTCCTGGATTTGCAGCTACGCCTGAATTCTCAGGGGTTGGCTGTGACCAGGGTCACCTTTCGCCAATTGCATCTGGTGAAAAGGCTCCGCCCATACGTCTCAGACTCTAATTTCGCCACTATCATCCATGTGTTCATCACCTCGAGGCTAGACTATTGCAATACGCTTTACATGGGGCTACCCAAGATGACGGTTCAGAAGCTGCAGCTAGTCCGGGCCGCAGGGAGCACATAACACCTGTGCTCCGAACACTGCACTGGCTGTCTATTGTCTTCCAGGCCCAATTCAAGGTGCTGGTATTGACCTTCAAAGCCCTTCATGGTCCAGGCCCCACTTATCTGAGTGATCACCTCACCCCCTGGGCCTCTGGTCAGCCCCTGCAGTCAGCCGGGGGTGCCCTCCTAGAAGTTCCGTGTTACTGATGGGTTCAGACAGACAGGAGCGCATTCTCAGCGGCCGTACCATCACTTTGGAACTCCCTGCCAGTGGAGGTTCACCTCGGCAAGAAGATTCGGGCTTTCCATTGAAATGGTAAGACCTGGCTTTTCCACCAGGTGTTTGGTGGAGGAGGAGGGGAGAGTGGGATGGGTATATTGGGGTAAATTTGGGGTCTTTCTTTTCTGCACTGTGGGTGTTTTATTGTGCTGTGCATGATTTAAGTTTTAATATGTTTTATGTAGCTTATATTTTTCTATTTATATTGTGTTTTAATTGTGAGCTGCCCCGAGTCGCTTGTAGCGAGAGGGGCGGGGTAGAAATTTACATATAAATAAATCCTCCCAGATCACTGCCCCAGGCCCTTCCCTCAATCTTCCCAGATCACTGCAGTGCCCCCCAGCCCCTTCTCTCAACCCCAGCCAGATCATAGTCCTCAAACTCCTTCCCTCAACTCTCCCAGACCAGCTTCCCTCAGCCCCAGATCATCATGAGTCTTCAGCTCCTCCTTCCCTCAATCCTCCCTATCATGGCTCCAGCCCCCCCCAAAAGCATTAAAAGTGGCACTGGTCAGACTTACTCAGGGTGGCTGGCTGGCTCTAAGGCAGGGGGAATCAGAAACGCCGGGCTGGGGGAGGAGGTAGAGCACAACCATATGTGGAGATGGGAAGGGCAATTAAAGGCGCTGCTCACAAGAGTTGCATGCAGCAGGGGGTTCCCATCTCAACCTGCAGGATGAATGGGGCGGGGGCAGCACTGGACAGAGACAACCTCGGCTTGCTTTTCAGGAGCTTCTGTTTTTTAGGCACTCAGGCTCACTCAGAATTTCAAAAAGCACCGGAATGGGAAAGGGGTGGGGGATGAATGCTGCCAGGGTAACTTACATGAGGCCAGGTTCTTCACTGAGTGATAACATACCTCAATATAAGACAGCAGGGCAGGCTCAGCACAGTAGTGAGCAGGTGGCAAGATGAAGCTATACATGAGTCCTCTGCTCTCTGAGTGAGACAGAGCGTGGGAAAGCATTTGGCCTGCCCAGCAGGCACCACACCACACATGCGCTACATCACATGGGGGGCTATTAGAAAAGTAAACAAACAGGCAGCAAAGAAGAGTGAGTGAGCAGACCACAACCCTGATTCCCTCTCCCTCTTCATCTGGGCTCCCCAGGCGGTTGCCTGAGCTGCCTAATGGCAGCGCCATCCCTTTCCCTAATATATTAAACGTGCACAAAGAAAACCAAATAAACCCCCCTAATGCACAACTGGTCAAATCCTACCTCTTTCCACTACACTGGAAGACGCAGAATAACTTCATATTAGCTGAACCACACTTTAAGAAGGACACTGACAAATTGGAACGGATGCAGAGGAGGGTGACAAAGATGGTCAGGGGTTTGGAAGCCAAGTCTTATGAGGAAAGGTTGAAGGAGCTGGGTATGTTTAGTCTAGAGAAGAGAAGACTAAGGGGAGACATGATAGCCGTCTTCCACTACCTGAAGGACTGTCACAGATAGGATAGCAAAGACTTGTTCTGTCTTGCCCCTGAAGGCAAGACTGGAAATAATGGGCTGAAATTACAAGAAAACAATTTCGGTTAAACATTAGGAAGAACTTCCTACAGGTAAGAGCTGTTTGACAGTGGAACAAATTACCTAGGGAGGTGGTGGGCTCTTCGTCACTGGAGGTTTTCAAACAGAGGCTGGGAAGGCATCTGGCGGGGATGCTGTAGCTGTGGATTTACTGCATTGAGCAGGGAGTTGGATTAGATGGCCTCTGAGGTACCTTCCAGCACTATGATTTTATGAACTCGCAGCTGTTTACAAAGTCTATTGCAGTAGTGGTGCTTTTGATGTTTTACTTTAGTTTGAAATGCTGTCAGACACTTTCCAGATGGGCCTTTCATATTTTGAAAAGACATGTTTTGGAACGATATTTAAAGATGACTTCTACCTTCAATTCCTGGTCCCACATAGACAGCTTTATCATCTTGAAATCCTTTCCTCTGATATTCAGGGATAGCTTGTTTAAATTGTGTACATTAGTCGGTGTCAGTGGGGGGCGAGGAAAAAGGGTCTTACATACACATACACCCTACACACACGCCGTTCACCCTCCGGCTCTGGTAGGAAGCTGCGGAGAACCAATGCCCATCAGGATAGTAGTTAGGCCCAAGAAGTCTCAAAGAGGCAAGGCCCCTATCATCATAGGGCGCAGAGCACAAGAGCAGGTCTGAACCCCTCCGTTCCCTAGTAAGTACCCAGACAAGCACACCCACATGATCACGGGGGGTCAGGAGCGGTAGGTGCAGGCATGTGGGGACTGCGGGATAGGGTCCCATGCTAGGAGGGGGTGGGGGGGAAGGTGAACCCAGCGCATAGGCACGGGGAAGGGAAACCGGGAGGACGGGAAAGGGGTCAGGGCTTGAACACAGTCACTCACGTACACACACTAGAGGGACAGGGAAATACAAGGGAAGCAATAAGGTGTCACGCAAACTATAAAGCGCACACACAATCACAATAAATCACAAAGAGAGCACGCTTAGCTTTTGCCAGGGGCCAGCTTCTCACTCTAATTACCGGTGCTGGCTGTCTCCCAGCGCCGGCTTTTCTTCTCAAGGCTCCACCCCCCGACGTACCTGCGGCCGTGTGGAACGCTGCAACGGCCCAGGCACTGACCCCACGCTCTGTGGGGTCACCGGAAGCGGCGTACTGCCACTACTATGTGCATCAGTTGCCTTGGCAACCGGAGACAGCCGCGGCGCTGGCGGCAGCATATCTTGCAGCAGCGTGGGCAGGTCAAGAGCGGCCGCGGGGTGGGGGCGTCCAGGGTCGCCCCCTGGCCCCGCATCTGACAGTCAGGGTGCAAAATTTGAAGGTGCCGGGAGCCATTGGCACCCAGAAAACTCAGACTGGCAACTGGTTCCAGGGTGTAGCGGGGCAAGAACGTTTTAATATCAGGATAAAGTCTGGCAACTGAATTCTTATTTTTGTCTCCCTGAGTTAGATTTGAAATTTCATGCCCTGAGTTTGTCTTCTGACAATACAAATTGTGGAATGCAAAGTAAATATTGCTCAGGACAGCTGAATAATTTGTAGTATGGGTCATGGACAGTGTTATGCCATTTTACTCTTCAGATACTTGGAAAATCAACTTTTTTCAGAAGAGGATTTACACTCTCAGCATTGTCTTATTTGGGATATGAAGTGTACAGTTTGTTCTCTCAGTCTGCTGTGGCTCATGCAAGTATCAAAGGTAAAATTTTACAAATCCTAATGTTTGAAATTGGCCAAATGCTTATCTACATCCACAAAGAAATGTCAGTACTTGCAGATGAAGAAACATTTTACTTAAGATTTTCTAATGTTTGTTGCTATTAAAATATAGCCCATAGTAGAATTATTTTGGGTTAAACAAAAAATGCTCTATTTAGCATGAGTTTTCCCTCAGAAACGTCATAAGCGGTACAGCAAAATATTTTTGTACACATTTTCATGTCTCATGAAAATCAGTTGGCACCATTCATCAGTATCTGTTCTTGTTTGTGTTTTAAGCTGAAGCCCGAGGAGTTTATAATGTCCCACAAAGATTTACCTGGGTACTTTGCTATGCACTGGGTAGTCCCTGCTCTGTAGGCTTAATTATTTGTTGTTGCAAGCCATTGAGGATCACAGTCCTAGATTGTGAGCTCCTCACAATCAGTGCTATTAAGACCTTTAGCAAGAAACTTGTAAGCTTCATTTTAACAAAACACAAATAAGTGGTTTCTTTAAAAGAAAAAGAAGAAGCCAGTGTTAGAATTGGAATTAACATAAATGTACGACCCTCTGTCTAATTAGATTAGGAAAATTATGATACAAAACTAATAGGGACAAATGCTACCTGTCCCTGTGTGGGGCCTGTCTCATCTGAATGTCGTGGGGGGCGGAGCGTGCTCCTGCACCCAACCATCTCCCACGCATCTCCGCTCCCCCATGCACGGGGCTTTCGGCGAAAAGCCAGAGTGTTCCGTGCATGTACAGCACGGGTGGTGCTTGGGTAGGGCGACTGCGCATGGGGTCGCTCAAGTGAAGCACATTCTTATGCATGGCGCCCATGCACCCTCCCCCACACCAATCACGGAACCTCACCCATCTCATCTAAAAAAACCCTCTGTGTGCACCTGGCAAATGAGGATTGTGCCCTGAGCCTGCAACCAGACAGGCTTTCATGTTGTACACTATGAGTGACTGCATTGGGTTTCCTTAGCACATACCGGCAAACTTGCGTACGTCTTTGCAGAATTAAGCCCTGTGTCTTTCACCTGGGATAGCAATGCCAGGGAACATAAGTTAAAATAGTCGTCCTGCAAGATTTTTACAGGGTTTAGCTCATGAATAATATGAGAGAAACTAGTTTAACCAATTTTGGTCAATATATATATATAAAGATACCAGACAGTAGCACAACATTCCTTAAGTATGTTGTTATGTTCATGCAGCTATTTTTTTCCTATTGCAAGCAAAATCGTTTTTTACATTTTTAAATTAAACTTTTGTTCATTATACTACATAAATTAATATTTATTTATTTTTATCTTTTTGTTTTTCCTGGTTTTGCAAGCAAAATAAGATAAACTGAAGATTAGTGTCGCCGGTGGTAATACACCACATGCTTAGTTTGTTTTGGGACTGAAAACAAAGAGCTCTGAAAAATTTAGTGGCACTAATTCCAAAAGTGGATGGAGATACACAGTTTTAAAGGAAGCCACTTTCCAGAGTTGGGGGTTTGGGCAACCTTCAAGGGTTTCATTTAGCAAAACTTTGATGCGATGGTACGCTCAACCAAGAAGTCTGAATTTAGTTTATTTCCATGTTGCCTTACTTAGGTTAGCAGATACTAAAAAAGTTTGCTGGGTTTAAAATTGTTGCTGTAGATTTGGTGTCATTTTTATACTTGCAAAGAGTAACACTTCTTAATATTGTGTCTGTTTCTAAAGTTGATGGCTGAAAAGAAGTCAATACAATTCAGTGTCACTTGCTGTTAAAAGCATAGTACATAGGTTGTCCATTTAAAAATATTTGTTGATAGCAAATATCTGTTTGCAATATTTGTTTGACTGTTTAGGATCCAAGATTTTTGATGGAGACTCTTTGTTTTTACTTTAGCTAGCAACCACTTGGCTTGTTCTGCTTTTAAGTTCCTTATTGTGTACCTGAAGGATATTTATGCATCATTTTTTTTTTCCTGTTTTCACCAATCCACCTGTTTAAGTTGAGGACATCATAGAACAAGCAGACTACCTGTATGGGAGTGGGGAAACCGAAAAGCTTTATCAGTTGCTGGCTCAGCACAAAAGCAGGTACTTTGCTGTATTGACTATCTGTGTATTATTATAATTTAAAACTAAAGTGCTCTCTATGCTTTACCACAGAACTTACTGTGAAAGGTGTGAGCACCCTGCTTGCATTTTTTTGCAGCAGGAAGGAAAGCTTTTTGAGTTCCTCTTCCCAAGAGCAGTACTGGAAGGGAAGCAGTATCTGTGTACAAGGCACTTTAAGGCACCTCCCCTGACTAGAACAAGCAGTTGTATATGATCAGTCAGTCTCAGTTAATTCAGTATCAAAAGCAAAATTACCCCCAAAACAACTCTTGACTCCATATTCAGTACCTTGTAGGAAAAACCTCTTGTATTGATGATTTAACTATAAATGACCAGTTATTAACATTCCTTGGATCACTTCTACTTATTTCACTGTGTTAAAAAGGAGGAATAGCTAGAAGGTGAGACTTTCAGCTTGGGGTTTTCCCCAAACTTTTGAATGCTGAAAGCTGGGAGTTAATGACGGAGAATGGATCACTTCATAACTGACCTTGTCCTTCCTCTGAAATATCTGTATTGGCCACTGTCAAAGACAGGATACTGAGCCAACATGGCAATTTGTTACAGAATTTCCATTTTTTATTGATAACACCTATGAGTTAATTGTTTTGTACTTTTCCATATTGAGTAACTATGCAGATGCCGAACTGGCTCTTCATGTACATAGTGATTATGAAGCGTACAAAATAAACGGTCACACCTCTTCAGTCCAGTACAGTGTTCCCAAACCTTTGCCTGTGACACCCCATTTTTTGATACTAAAGTATAAAATCATGACATAGCACAAGTCAAATATAAATTGCTATTGTGACCCCTATCCACAGATTATGCAACTCCACAAGGGTTCTGACTCAGTTCGGCAGCTTTTGATCTAGTATATCCGCCTTACAAGTTGATGTTGTATTGAGTGTAGCTGACATTCTAATAAACTATACAGTTAACATCAGAATCAGTTGAACATGGCATCTCTTAAAAAAATATACTTGATCAGAGATGATATCCTTTTCTTTCAGACTGCATATCACCTTTTTATCTTTTCCACACTAGACTTAAGCCTCATTGAATTTAGCTAATAACTTATTATTAACTGAATATTCCTGCTGGGACATCACATGCTTAGGATAAATTAGTCACTGCATAATATACAGTTACAGGGAACAGATGCAAGCCTTTAACATAGTTGAATAAGAACATTAGGGATGAAAGTTTAATATGGTTATTATAATGTGATGCAACATTGGAAGATTTTTGTTAGGTTCCATCTGTGGATTATAAATTCTCCTTTTGGTAATTAATCTACTAGGATGTTTTCAGGAGGAGGGTTTTAGGTGTGTAACAAATGATCATTGTAACGTTCATTATTTTGCTTTTGGATTTGGCCAGGGCCGGCCTTACAGCGGGGCGGTTAGGGGCGGCCGCCCAGGGCCCCGCTCCTGGGGGTGGGGGCGTGCTCGGGGTCCCCAGCTCCCGACCTGACAGGGCCCTCGGGAGTTGGCCGACTCCTCTCCGACGAGACTGTCGCATCTGACAGCCAGCGGAGGGGGCCGACAGCAGTGAGTGAGAGGCAGAGGCCCCGCCTCTCCCACACTCTGTGCCCCCCTCCGCTGCCTGTCACAGTTGGTATGGGGAAATGAAGGAGAGAGGCAGAGGCCACGCCTCTCCCTCATTTCCCCTGGCCAAAACTAACCGACTAAGCCAGGCAGCGGAGGGGGCCTGGCCGGCCAGCGTCGCAACGTAAGGGAGAGGTGGGGCCTCTGCGTTCTTCTCCCTCACTTCCGGTGGAAGTGAGGGAAAAGCAGAGGCCCCATCTCTCCCTCACGCCGCTGGCCCCCTCCACTGCCTGGCCGGGGCCCAGGCCGCCTCAGGCCGGAGTTAGTGGCAGCGGCAGCAGGAATGAGAGTGACGACCGATGAGAGCGGCGACAGCGGATCAGGTAGGTGATCCGAATGGCTGCTCGGGCTTGGGGATGCCCCTCCACCCATCCCTGAGCCCAGGCCCGGGTAACATGCTGCCTCCGAGCCGGGGAGCGCCCCCCTGAGCTGGGGAATGCCCCTAGTCTCGCTGGCCGCCGCCGGAAGTTAGGGCCCCACCTTCGTTCCTCACCGTGGGCCCCACTTTATGTAAGGCCGGCCCTGGTTTTGGCCATGTGCCGATGTTAATTTCAGAAAATACTAATGAGAAATGAGTGGATGTTGTTGGGTTTTAAACAAAGGCCCTTTTCAAACGGACACCGCCGTGGGCCAGGTGGGTGGAGATGGATGTAGGAGAATCTACCAGTTCACTGCCAGCGAGCGGAGAACTGTTCCTACAGACGCCGGCGCGGGGAGTTGTGGGAGGTCATGGCACCTACCAGGCACATACTCACCCACAGCTCCACTGATCCAGCACACTCACTGTTCCCACAGACAGACAGCACACCGAGTGGAGCGAAAACTACGCTCTGGGCAAACGGAGCCGCAGCAAACGTCCCCGCCCATTCCCTGTCAGACACAGAGCAGGCCGGGGAGGAGGGACGGAGGAAGGCAAAGCCCTACAGATAACTAGCAGCGCTCCTGCCAGCTGGACACCAGGGCAATGCGAATGCCCAGCAGCAGCAGGATACAAAAGCAAAAAGGGGGACCCAGCGGGGGAGAGGACAGGGATGCCAACATGTGGGGATGGAGCCCAGAAGCCAGCACATGAGCCAGCACTACATACATAACCCCAACCAATGACCAGAACGGGTGGGAGCACAGTGAGTGCTCGCAGGCAAGCACCACAGCATCCGAGACTCTTCAATCCTCCACACACTGTGCATGGCACAGGGCAGCACCGGACACACATGGAAACCACCGACAGGCACTGTGGGTGCAGGATGGGAGATGAGAGACACTGTCTAACAGCACCCAGAGATCAAAGTTGCCGTAAAACGCAAGGCACGGTGTGGGGCTGCATAGAGCAAAGGTACAACCCCACACCATGCAAGTGCAAGGGGAAGGTTGAACCACAACGCTTCCAAAGGAGAGTAAGCCTCATGGGGGTGGGACACACCCAGGGAACCTCTAATCACAGCACACAAACAAGTGCAGCGAACAGGAATACCAGGGCCGCCTGGGGAACACAGGAGCCCAGGGAACCGCCCAAAGCGCGGACAGGCCAAAGGGGCAGCAAAGAGAAGCCTGCATACAACCGAAGCACAGAACCACAGGGAGGGGAAGCACAGACCCAGGCCCGGTCTGGCAAGAACCCAAAACCACCCCCACCTGCATAACTATAAGGCACACACACCAAGAGAAGACGACCACGGACAGCGGTGATCAGGGAAAAAATAACCTTTATTAAACGAAAGCTCAATAGAGCAACAGCCAGGGGAAAACACGTGGTGAAGTCCCCTCCATCAATAGCCCCTATTGACCTTGGATCCTGCTCCAACATTCCCTCTGAGCCTGATCCAGCTGGTGAGCCCAGTCCAGCTGGTGGACCACCCGGTGCAGGACATGGAGCAGGAGTTCCATCACCTTGCCCTGCTCCCAGGTCTGTTCAGCAATCATCTCCTCCACTAAAGGAGAGAGAGAATACCATAAGCCCGGGACACAGCTCCAAATACCCTGTGAGCCCACATGAAGTGGGGAGGGAAACACATGCAGCACGGTAACTTGCATATCTCCCAGTTAATCTGGGTTGCTGCCCAAAAACCCTCCACCATCCATTGCAGGTCGGAGGCAATGGCCTCCAGATGGCCCAGCACATCCTGAATGGATCCTGGAGGAAAGGAAAGAGAGAGGCCATAAGGGCAGGGACCGGACTGGAGGGAAGGTGCAAGGCCCTACTGAGTACACAACCACAAGTACCCAAAGGCTGACATCGCCAGGTCAAGGCATGAACCAGAGAGGCACATGCCCATGACCTGGGAGCCGAAAAGAAGTGTCACAGGCCAAGGGCCACCATGCATAGGCAACAGGTTGGGGACATTCATGGTCAGCCTCACCACCATTATCACCTGAGGCCATGGCTGCTGGAAGTGGAATGGGAGACTGATAGGGGGCAGCACCACTAACAGCCCATGTGGTCAGAACCAGAGCATTCTAAAGGGACAGGAACACAGACAAGGGAGGGGAGGCAGTGCTCTTGGTCAATATAGAACCTGTCGGGGGTCCTGCAAGGGAGCATCCCCGACATTCACAAGGAAGGATTCTCGAGCCCTGGGACACAGTCACCTAGGAGTGAGCACCCAGAAATGTGAAAGGCCACCAAGAGGCTGACAGTGGCCACTGTAGAGATAAAAAAGACACCATGGGGAACCCCGTAGGGTTCATGTGACTGCCCCAATTGGCCCATCCTGTGGCCTGGCTTCAGATAGATCCCATCACAAGAACATGAGCCCCATAAGCGCCTGCAGATAGGCACAGGAGCCCTGTGTGGTGAGCAATAGCTGCAGGCTGCAGATCAGTCCCCTATCCTGTCAAGTGCAGGGGCAGGGGTCATGGTACAGGAGGAAGGGGCAAGGCTTGCAAGATAGGTGTGTGTCTTCACGAGGAAATGAACAAGACTGAAGCACAGACCTAAAGGTCGGCCCACGGGACCGGGCATAGAGACATCAAGGAAGTAGGACAGGAGCATCCTATGCCACCTCTGCTGGTAGATACAGCTGGTTGCAAGAGAACCACAACATCCATTCATAGACACACAGCACATGTATGGGAGCGACCAACCTGCACCCACAGAGGGCAGGGAACTGCGTGCAGCAAACCAACCCTTATGTAGCACCAGCCCCCCACTCCCCGGGCCACACGAGCCAACCCATTCTCCTTTCTTTTCTCCCCCCGCCCTCACCTCCTTTGATCAATTCGCCCATGCAGCACCCGGCCCACGAACAGGTCAGAGTGTTTGGAATGCAAAAAATGGAACGAGCACAGACTGAGCTAAGCACATGAATTTATTTCAATGTGGACCAGTGTGGTCCATGGGCAGGCAGTGCAAGCTGGGATGTCTGGCAGGAACACTGGGTTCGTCAAGATGGGTGCAGACATGGAGCAAGTCAGCAAAGGGGACGGGTCCTAAAGGAGTCAATGGCTGACGGGCTCCACGGGTACAGTAGAAGCCACCGGAACCCTCCACCATGTCAAGGATGCCCAGGGGGAGAAAGCTGGAGACCGGTGTGGCAGCTCACAGAGGCAGAACAAGGCAACAGGACCGAGGTCATAGCGATACCAAGGGCCATTCCACACTTGAGGGTGCAATCACAGCTGTCTCAGAGATGTGTGGAAAAGGAATCCGGGAACAGCTGCCCAGCAGCAAAGCCCTCCCTTGCAAAGAGTCCCTGACGGTAACCCCAGGCATGCATATGAGCATTAAGTGCTGGAGAATGGAGTGGCCAGTGGCAGCAACAGCTCTGACATTGGAACGGTACAACACGACAGGACAGCCATCTCCAGTGCATCAGACACTCAGGTCAGATAGGGCCCCCTGACTGGGGGTACGAGCAAGCCCAGCTCACCAAGGCAATCATGACAGTTCCCATGGTGTAGCGTGAAGCCACGGGCATGCAACAGGATATTGGCATAACAGCTAGCAACATACGGACCACCAGCCTGGAGGGTCAATCTACCCAGGATGATCAGCCACGGCGCGAACAGCTGCACTCTCTCAGGCGTCCCATGACAGCAACACTCGAAGTTGGGGGCCCATGGGCAACATCACACAGCAGGCTGAAGCTCAGATTCCTTGATCTCTGCTTGCAGTCCAGACTTCCAAAGGGGTGCCCAAGCAGCCACATGTAACGGGACAGCAGATTGAATCCATCATCCTTGGAAAGGGGATCACACAACAGCACCTAGACATCACTGCTCTGCCACAGAGTATTGAGGAGCATAGTGGCACACATGGGACACTCATCACCAGCCCCCATAGTCATGAGGAAGGACACTCCCAAGGCTGCTCATGTCCTGCACCCAACAGACACAACTGACCCAGTCAGAGACACACTGAATAGTATTCGGAGAGGAGTGGAGCAGAGGCAGAGCTGTCTGCAGACTTGCAAGTGTCCAAGACCAACTGAAAGTTCCCTGGCACACGGTGACACGCACAACAAGCCAGAGACCTGCCTGCAACATTCCAGCTGCGATAAGCAGCCATGAGGCCGTACAGGAGTGGGGCAGGAACATCAGAAGAATGTGCCTGTGGCAGCCCCATTACCTCAGCCCTCGACAAGTACCTGCAAAGGGGGGGGGGACGAGTCCGGTAACATTCAGTCCGTGAGGGCAGCCCCCAAAACCAACCCCATGATGAGAGGACTGCTAGCTATGGCCGGGAGACGCATGGGCACCAAGGAGCGTCCCACTACCCCTTACCAGTGAGGGTCCCTGCATGGCAGAAAGAGATCCCTAACCCAGGAACATGGCACCATCCCATTGCTCCTGGACAGCAGCGGCCTTGTGAGCGCTGGCATCCTAGCTGCAGGGCTATGCATGGGAGAGGCATGAGCTGGGGTCACGGGAGGGGAGGCTGCAGCTGCAGTGATCCCTGCATGTCGACAATGACCAATCACTAGATGCTATACAGCACCGAGACGCAGGTGATACATATTAGCGGAGAGTGCATCACTGCCACCACAGACAGGTGTTGGCCTCTTCATGCAATTCCTACACCACCACGACCCGTCCCGAAAGACACGGTGCTCCTACATTAGGTAGCTGGTTCCCCTCCAGGCCTGTGGTGTGTGAGACGTTCAGAGTGAGAGAGAGAGAGTTTGGCGGTTGGGTGTGTGTGTTCAGAGTAAGAGAGTTGTTTGGAGGTGGGTGGGTGTGTGTGTTCAGAGTGAGAGAATTGTTTGGAGGTTGGGTGTGTGTGGTCAGGGTGAGGAAGGTGTTTGGAGGTTGGCGTGCTTTTACGGTGATGGGATACCGATGGCGTACCTTACTGATCCAGCTATCTGTGCCTTCCTCCTGGCACTAATCAGGACATGCGTGTCCTTCCTGACCACCGCTTATGAGCACTGGTTTGAGCTGATGGCCCCAGACACCCAATTGTATGCTTACAATTCCCACCAGAGATGATCCACCTTCAAGCGCAGAGGGGTTGCAAAGCGATGGTTAAGATGGCATGGGCCTGGCGGCTGCTGCGGATGAACGTGGCCCAATCACGCTTTATCAGTTTTGTTTGCTCCATGTTGCCCCTGACCATCCATACCATCCGCTTGATTTTACCTATGCAGAAACTAGGTTGGGTGCAACCTCGGAGCAGTAATTGATGGGAGACCATCCTTACCACCTGGTTAGATGAGGACTGGACCAGACGATTCCAGATGCTCTGCAGTCTGCTGACCCAGGTAGCCAATGTCCTCACCCCTCACCTCAGGAGGAGGGTCACAAACTTGTGGGGCCCAATTGATCAGAGGAAGCGCGTGGTCGTAGCCATGTGGCGACTGGCAAACCCCGATTCCTCTTGCAGTGTGGCAGAACAGTTTGGTGTGAGGGCATCTACCGTCAACCGGATACTCCACAAGGTCTGTGAGTTCATAGTGGAGCTCTTGATGGAGCGTGTAATCCAGCTTGTTGATCCTGAGGATGTGATACTCAGATTCGAACATCAGGACTTTCTGCGCTGCATTGGGGCTATTGACAGCACAAATATCCCCATATTTTGTCCACTACACAGCAAAGACAGCTACCTGAATTGGAGGAGTCAGTTCTCGTTAAACCTCCAGGCAATCGTGGATCACCGTGCCCTCTTAATTGATGTGTTCATGGGCATCTTGAGGAGGAGCCATGACGCCAGGATCCTACTATGCCCCTTCTATGCCCACATGTTTGATGGAGAGATCGCCCCCAACCTCTACCGGGTGATTGAAGGTGTCCCCATGCAGCCAGTGGTGATAGGTGATCCGGCATATCCACTCACTCCATGGCTCCTGAAGCCCTATCCCATTGCCAGGTCCCCTGCCCGGATCCTCTTTAATGAGTGGCTGCCCTCAGTGCGCTCCGTTGTGGAGCAGTCATTCGGCCTTCTTGAGATGAGATGAAGGCTGCTGCTGAATAGGAGCCAGTTTGACCTCAACAACACGCCTATCCTTGTTCTACAACATCTAACATCTGTGAGACCAGTGGGGCCGCTACAACGTTTGGGTCCCGTGCCCATATACCAGCACGTGCAGAGCAGTGCCTTCAGGAGGATCCCTGAGGAGAACAAGAATACCCTGTGCTGTCGGATCGCAAGGCAGCAGGCTGGGAACTAACTTTTATCTTCTGGTGGCTACAGCTTATCAGCCCAGGTGCTTCTGTATGGGCATTGTGCATCAACAGTACCTTTTGACATTGAACGTGTCACCTTTTCGTTTCCCTTTTTTCTGCCTACTTTCCATGGCCATTAGGCATGTAAGGGATCATGATGTGGGGCCTATCCCTGTTGTTACAGCAGGGGTGCTCCATCCTTCCAGCAATACCTTGGGGGCCATGCTTGCTTTGCATATGCCTGATCAGCGACCCTGCATGTAGGCCACGTCTCCCGTATGCTAAGCGACCTTCTTAATACACAGCCACAGGCAGCCTGTGACTGGGGCCTTATTATGTCTCATGGTCATCCCAAGCACAACTGACAGCTGTGTTTGGGAGTCCTGTCACTCATTGGGTGTTCACTCAGTTGCTTCAGAGCACCCGGGTTTGTGCCCTCTGTGGTATGGCAACCCCCTGTAGCTAGGTCATCCCAGGGTGTTCCATCTCCACGGTTGCACCTCTGTACCTGCAGTGAATGGCATGGATGCCTGGCCCCATAAGGTGCTATGTTCTGCAGCTGTCATTGGACCCTCTCAAGGGTATAGCTCCGTTGCCCTGTATGGGTTGGTACTTTGGGTCATTGCACTGTTTCCTCCCATGTGTTCTCTGGGGTCTTCCTGCCTGGCTGCTCCTGCGGCTCACCTGCTTAATGTGGCTGCATGGACTCCATTTGGCCCTCTTACCATGACCATGTCCTGGACGGATGTGCACGAACAGTTCCCTCTGTTCTATACAATCACACAGCAGAGTCACATGTGCTTCTCACGGGACTGGACGTTCTGGTTGTGGAGGGCTATCCTGTCCTCTTCCCCCCTCCCTTTTGAGGGCCCTCCGTGTCCTCAAAAGAAAGCAAGCAATGACCACCCTTATCATTAGACCTTTTTGTTCATATAGTAACGCTAGTGAGTAGGATACTTTGTATGTGGGGCTATAAAAGGTCCTTTGCCAATAGCAGATACACTTTGGGAGCTGATAATCTTTCTCTCAGCCTTGTTTGTTCTGCTGAGCTTGAGGGCATTTTCACATAAGACACTCTCCACCCACCCACCCACCCACTATACATGTTACAGGGCACCATTAGGGCAACATTGCAGCCCTGCAACGTGTATAGTGGGTGGGGAATGGGTGGAGAGTGTCTTGTGCGAAAATGCCCTGAGCTTTAGATTTGGGGGGGGTGGGAGGAGAAGCAGAGGTTTTTTAAAAAAAAATGTTTAAAAAGCAGTTTGGGGCATAATGCAGGTAGTACTTCAAGCCTTTTATAGCCCTAAGTTTCAGCTGGTAGCCTGTACAAAACATAACAAAACTTTCTGTTTGGAATAGTTTACTGAGTAGGTGATTTTAAACAATGTTTTAAAAGAAAGGGCCGATGTAATGGAAATAAACGAGAGTATTTGAGGAACTTGGGGCAGCATGAAAGAAGACACAAAAGCTAGAGTGGGAAAAGATGTGTAGCTAGACAGCCAAGAGCAGAAAGGAATAAATGGATGGTTGGGAGAGATGATACACTGGGCAGAGGGCAGTTTTATTTATTTATTTAAACTTATATCCCACCCTTCCCCTGAGGCTCAGAGCAAAGTGCTTAGCATTAACTAATGCTTGTAAGCTGCCCCAAGCTGCTCTCAAGCAAGAGGGGGCGGGGTATAAAACTAGTAAAATAAAATAAAAATAAATAAAACTACAACCTTATGCGGAATACAAAGAAATGGGGATACTAGTTTTGATACCTGGGTAGATGGGTAAGATGGTCAGAATAGATTAGGATGGGAAAAGGGAAGGCCAGCATATAGTTATTAGTAATAACTTATTGCGATGAATTAAAATATATATATATATATATATATTTTCACGGTACAGTATATTTGTTTCCTTCAACTGGAGTGGTCTGAAAAGTTTGCCTATGAGGTCCAGAATCAAGCTGGATAAAGGGGTCACATATTGATTTAAAATACAAATTATAGACAAAAGACGTTTTGTGTATACTGTGATTTTGTGTGGGTGTTGTTTTTTTTACTTAAAATATCTACCATTAAATAACTTTTAAGCTATGAGGCTTTTAAAGTTTTGTTATTTGCAAAGATGAGGCGAAGAGCCATAGGAAATCCATTGGAGGACCAGATCAATTATGGAAGCTGCCTGTTGGACCATACTCTTATAAACCATTGGGAGTTATAAAATATGCAGGGTGTAAGGAGGCTTATCAAGGTCCCATGTGCAAAAATAATGGGACCATGTGAGTTCAGGAACTAGGACTTATTTTTTCTTAAATCAAATGTCACTCCATGTTGTGCTGGAGGAAGAACTCACATGCACCTGCCCACGCTCACTTTTGACATTCTGTCCTGGCTACAGACTTTTGATAGTTGCCAGTTGTTGGAGATTTTGGAAGGAATTTTTCCCTCCCTGCAAAATTGGCTGCTGCAATCTGGGATTATTATTTTTTTCACCTTCCCCATAGCAAGAATGAATTCACTGTTAAATTTGCATTTCACTTTTGTGTACAACTAATTCCTGCACAATATCATTTTCATTCATTCATTTATTAGATTTTTACCATGCCCCGCCTAGAAACAGCTCGGGGCGGCTTACAACAATAAAAAACAATACATATAAAATATATCTAAAAACAATTAAAACATAGCAATACAATTCAAATATTAAAACAGGGCCCAGAAACTCACTAAAACAATAAATAGGGTAGGGGAGATAAAACCCTCTAACCCTCCCCCCCCCAACCAGGAACAAGGGTAGAGCGCGTTGCAGTGGTCCAGCCTCGAGGTGACAAAGGCATGGATGAAGGAGGCCAGGTCCAGGCTGGAGATGAACGGACGCAGCCTCCGCACCAGATGCAACTGACAGAAGGCAGCCTTCGCGACTGCCTCCATCTGCCGCTCCAGGCGGAGATCTGCGTCCAATATCACCCCCAGACTCCGGACCTGCTGAGCTATAGTAGGGCGAACCCCCCCAATTAGGGGGGCCACTACCTCCCTCGCTCTCCCCACCAACATCACCTCCGTCTTATCAGGGTTGAGCCTCAGTCTGCTCTGCCGCATCCATTCCGCCACGGCCTCCAAACACTGGGATAGCAACGAGACAGCAGGGTCTGGGTCAGTTGAAAAGGAAAGGTACAGCTGGGTATCATCAGCATATTGGTGATATCGCACCCTGAACCCTCTCACCCTCTCAAGGGCTGCATATATACATTAAATAATGTATATATGAATGAATGAATATCACTTTAAGCTTCTCATGTGCTTGCCCAGTGCTGGAATATTTGGATTGTCAACACAGCAGGAAGATACTTTTTTAGCAAATTTTTCTATTGTCACTTTTTAATAAAGCATGGAAACATTGCCAACAGCAGTGGTGTAAATAGCTACCCTAGGCCATGAATGAAGTTGGAATGGCTGTAGCTGGATATATTAATGTCAGATACAATAGACAGTGAGGATCCCGATCCCAAGCCAGGCCTGGGTTAACCTCCACCAGAGGTAAGGCTATCCTTGCACTTCAGCCATTAGGACTTGCACTGCCTTCAGTACACCATATCTGTGGGTGAGAACAGACATGACGCTAACCACCCTTTACCCACCCTTGGTGGTTATTTATGCATGTTGAAGGGCTATATGGTGCCCTATGTAGCCCTGAAACCTGCATAAATGACCACCAAGGGTGGTTAAAGGGTGGTTAGTTTCATGTCTGTTTTCACCCTGTGTCTCACTTGCTGTCTTAATGAGGTTTGAGGGATGGGCCAGTTGGTGCCCCTACTGCCCCAGCTATATGGAGATATATTTACTACCCATTATCTTTAAAGGAAACATCCACCTAATGGCTAAGCCCTCTGTGACGGTCCTCTGGGACTGGCCACTCCATTCTGTCAAATTGACACCCTGGAGAATCATACTCAGACTCCACATAACCTGTGCCTACTAAAAGAGAGATTGTACCCCTCAGTCAAAGGACCTACTATGGGGAAGGTGAAAAAAATAAATAAATAAATCACAGACTGCAGCAGCCAATTTTGCAGGGAAGGAAAATTTCCTTCCCAACCTCTCCAATAACTGGACAACTATCAAAAGTCTGTAGCCAGGACAGAATGCCATAAGTGGGTGAGAGCAGGTGGGTGTGAGTTCTTCTCCAGCACAACAGGCTGGAACATGGCCCTGCACTGGACTTCAAAGCCTCCATCATCTCACAAGGCCACCAAAGTGGTGCTTCCAATTCCACTCCAGCAAGAAGGGAGGGGGCACAGCAGGTACACAGTATATTCTAAATCTTAGCTTATGGATAATATTGCATGCAAAAAGGTACATAAACCCAAGAGAACACTGGGGGGAAATGAAGTTTGGGCCAGAACCAAAC
Organism: Sphenodon punctatus; assembly: GCA_003113815.1. Taxonomy (NCBI): domain Eukaryota; kingdom Metazoa; phylum Chordata; class Lepidosauria; order Sphenodontia; family Sphenodontidae; genus Sphenodon; species Sphenodon punctatus. Next base: position 855,196 of record QEPC01009848.1, on the reverse strand, counting down.
GTTTCTTTCCTTATTCCCCTCTCCATTCTTGGTTTCCATTTTTATTTTATTTTTTAAAGTTCTGTGAATTTGCATCAGTTTCAGGAAAACAAGTATCTCCCTATAGAGCCAACATGAATTTTGTTCCCTGCATCAAACAGCAAAATGTGCTTCCAAAATAGCATCAGCAAAGTCCCTGTGGTTGAAAACTTGTAGTTTGGTACTGTTGCCTTTGATTATACATGGTGCAGAATCACAAGCAGTACATTATTATCTTAACACCAAGCTAAGCCTTGTAGTAAAGTGATTGATTTAAGATCTTTGCTTCCTTTGTAGGCTGTACCAGCCTTCCTGGTTAATTTTTCCTGTTATGTTTACCTCTAGTGAGGATGCAGAGTTACTGTGGCGTCTAGCACGAGCATCACGTGACCTAGCCCAGCTTAGCAGCACCTCTGAAGAGGAAAAGAAGAAGTTGGTTTATGAAGCTCTTGATTATGCAAAGAAGGCACTTGAAAAGAACTCATCAAATTTTGCAGTTCACAAAGTGAGCCGCACAAAGTGCTTTAATTGAAATCGTTCCATTTCCTGCCCTCTGATATTTGGCAATAGAAAAAGGGACAGCTAGAATTCTGCTGTGACTTTAGGATGAGATGACACCTGCCTTTTCCTGGAAGGCCATGGAAGGCTTAATCCAGTGAGGAGTGAAGAGCTAGCATATATGTTAACTACAGCTAGTGGAACCCTACTCCTCTTCCCTGGATCTCACCAAAATGAGTAATTGGCATCGGTGACACAAGTGATAGGTGGTCATCAAAAGCTGGAGAAAATCAAGCAAGAAGGGAACGTCAGGGGAAGGTGGCTTTAGAAGACAAAAGGGACTCTGACTGGATTGGGGATCTGGGGTAAAGCCCACCAGGAGTGAGAGGGGGAGGGTACCCTGTTAGAAAGCCAAAGGGATCTAGTTAGAAGGATCTGCTTGATAGAAGGCTTAACGGGATCTTGACTGGAGGAGATGAGCTAAGACCGTTTTTTGATGAGACGCTACCACGCTGGTCCACTCTGTCTGAAGATGGTGTGGGGGGTGCGTTCCCATGAACCATGCAGCACCCACCTGTGACCACTCTCTCAGAGCACTGGCGAAAAAGCCAGAGTGCTTAGTGTGGGGGCAGACAGAATGGTGCGTGGGGACAGGCGCCCACATATCCCCAGCACATACGAACGGCAGCAGCCAGCCATGTTGGCTGAGTGGTAGTGGTCTGCTGTTCAGAGGCACTGTGGGCAAGGAAACAGCCTTTGCAAGGCACAGGAAACAGCCAAGAGTGCTCAGCCGGGGCATGTCGATATCAGAGGCCAGCCCGGCGGAATTCACTTTCCCCCATGGTCTGTAGCAGGGGAAGCACATGGAGACTGCTGGGGTACCCACCCAGGGAGTTGCCCGTTCCAACCCCTCCCCACTCCATATGTGTAGGTGCTCCGCAGCCAACCCACTCAGCGGGCACAGAACCCCTCTCAGCTGTGCTCGTTTAAAAACGGCTTAAGAATTCAGCTAGAGCACGTGATCCAGTAAGGGGTGTAGATCAGCAAAGCTCAAGGTAAGCTAAGTAACCTGATTGATACAAAGTTCAGAATAACTCAATAGACTTTAGCCATCCTGGTTTGAGATGGCTGAAGACCTAGAGCAAGGCATGGCCACCGGTGTGGCAACTTCATGTCCATATACCATTACAGCATACAGCTACCCAAACACGTGTCTTCAGTTTGAGTACAGCTTACCTTGTCCTTTGAGACCCAGTTTGTCCTGGCAGCTTTTTACGAAAACCAATGTTTGACTATTTCTAGATTAAACAAAATTCTCATGCACCAGAGAAGGTTTGACTACTTACTGGCCCACTAATGCAGATGATTGATACTCAACCTTCTCTCCCTATATTGGCCAAGGAAATGCATCACAGCCAGTCTATGCTCTGCTCAGAGTCTCAAAGCAGAAGCTGTGGTGGCAGTCCTTTATTTTCTCTACAGCTCCAGACCCAAACCTAGAAGAGAAGTAGGTGGGCATGTTGGTCATATTTACTGTTTAATGCAGCCAGTTACCTCAGAAGAATGGTAACTTCCTTGTTTGTTGTCAGTTTTGGTCAGAGCAGATCCCTCGCATCATTTAAATTGTCTATTGTGAATGTTAGCAAACAATAGAGCTAGTTAACAACTCATATATTTGGTTTCAAAAGTTGATCTGCTGATTTATACTTAGTGATAGTAATTGCATCTTTTCAGTTTATTAGTGCCATACAGTATTTATGATTCTCTAATTCTGCTTATATTACTTAGTGGTATGCAATCTGTATCAGTGACGTTGGGGATTATGAAGGAATCAAGACTAAAATTTCAAATGCTTTTCTTATCAAGGAACATTTCCAGGTATTGTAAATAAGCATTTCTTAGTTCAATGTCCAACATATATCTTGTTCTAGAGCATCGATTCTCAGATTTTGGCTCACTGTTTCCATGAGGGGAAGTCGCTAGCTGTTTTCAGGAGGAAAATTTGTGGTCCTCAGATATCAGGAATATCCCCTCCCACCTTAGGCTGCATTTGCACAAGATGCTAAGTCAGCAAAAATCCCTTTCCCAAGGGGTTTTATGTTGTCTGAAAAGATTAGGTTACATGATGCCGTGGGTTTAACCTGGGTTTAATCAAACATTTTAAACTCTGAAACCAAGGTTAACGATAGTGCTCATTACTTAATGCCCAATGTTCATAATTTGGGAAGGGACTCTCTCCCTCTTGCATAACAAGTACCTCATAAAGTCTAGCAATGTTATGAGATTGCTATCCGAGACTGTGGCAATACAGTAGGCAAAATTTACAGTAGGGAAGCAAAATGTGGAATAGTTCTCTCTTGCATGAAATTAAAAACGTATCTGAAGAGACGTATGTGAATGCAGCAGTTGTGCAGAAGTGTATAAATGAGGGCAGAATCGATCCTGCCATTAGGACTTGCATCAATTCTGCATGCAGCTATCTGCTAGTTCTGCAATACCTTTCTCCTCATAACTCTGCATCCTCCTCCTGCTGGGTAGTTCCACCGTTGACCGCCAGGAGACAGATGAACTTTTTTCCTTCCTGCACCTGCGTCACGGTGCTACTTGGCTCCACAGCCAGTCCGTCGTCTGCCTCCAGACTGTCGGGAGGCTCCTCAGGTCCCTAAAGAAGAAAGGAGAAGAGAAATGGTGCTCTCAGGTCCCTAAAGAAATAGGTAAGGGGTGAGAGACAAAAAATAAAGAAAAGGAAGCCCTTAGAGAAGGCTTCGGCGAGGCAATTGGGGAGGCGATCCCGGACGCTGTTGCGGGATCGCCAGGCCAGGCCTGAAAGATCTTTGATCCCCGCCGGCTCCCTCGCACCTCACAGGGAAGGCTGCATTTAATTCCTGGTTAGCGGGGATTGTCCGCCATGGCGCTCCCCCCGCCTTCGGACAGGACAGGCACCGCTTGGTCCTGCCGCGGTCAGCCCGAGCCTCAGACTTCTGGGCTCATGAGCGCTACCGAAACCAGCGTTATGCCCCACCCCCGTGGGCGGGACAGAGGCAGCGCATTCTGAGGAAGGGGCACAGGAGGCGCAGGGTCTCTCGCTAGCCTCCATTGCCCAGTCTATGGGGGAAATTATGGGGGCGCTCAGGGAGCTGGCCCAAACAAAAAAGAGCGGGAAAAGGAAGAGGAGTTCCTCCGCGAAGAGCCCCTCCCCCAAGGCTCCGAGAGCAGGAAAACCTAGGCCGGGGAAAAAGAAAGCAAAGTCCCCACTAGGGGGAGCCAGCCTCCATATTTTACAGTCCCCTCAGGGCTATGAGGAAGAAGATTCTCAGGCAGAGTGCAGGCAGGCACTCAAACCCCAGGCCTTAGTCCCCTCAGGCACTGACTCAGGGGAGCTCTGGCCTAGAAGAGGGGGAATGCTCAGAACCCCCCTCGGACCCTAGGGAGAGACAGGCAGTTCCCTAGCCACTATAGAGAGGAATTGCTGGGGCAGGTAATTAAAACTCTCCAGCTTAAGGAGAAACCTTCTAAGGAGGAATCTTCTGATTCGCAGGAAGAGGAGACTAGGGACTATATCCCCACTGTTCATGGCAGGGACCAGGGTTTACCCTTAGACAAGGCCTTCGAGAAAATAGTCTTGGAGGAATGGAAGCACCCTGATAAGGCTTTCTAGGAGAAAAGAACCTCTATTCAAGAGTCCCAGAATTGATGCGGCTGCAGCTTCGCTAACTCGCCAGACGGTATTCCCTACTGAAGGGGATTGTCACCCCCGGGACGCCACTGAAAGGGGAGTGGACTCAGCCCTCAGAAGGGCAGTTGATTCCACAGTGGCCTCTCTCAAGATCAACGTAGTAGCCTCTTATGTCTAGAGTCCTACTAGCCTGGATGCAGGAGGCCCAAAATCCCGAGTTGTCAGAGAGGAAGTCACAAAAGCTGTGCTCCCGTATTTGCATGGCTACTGCCTTTTTAGCAGATGCAACCACGGATGCCTTAACTTGGTCCACTAGGACTATGGCTAACGACATTGCTGCTAGACGCAGAGTCTGGTTACACTTGTGGCACAGGGATGCATGCCACAGCAAAGAACCTTCTTACCTCTGCCCCTTACAGAGGCTCCAAGCTCTTTGGCGTCTGCCTCGAAAAGGTGTTGGAAGAGGCTAACACCAGAGACAAGCTGAAAACCCTCCAACATGTAGCTCCAAAAAGGTTTTTTTTCCAAGGCCACTCCTTTAGATTTAGGGGGTTCGGGGGCGGTTCAAGAAGAGCCCACAGTCAGGGACACAGAGAGTTTACAAGCAACATTTTCTTTCGAGGAAGGGGGTTCAGATCAGGCAGACTTGATAAGCGGAGACCAAGGGGATTTGGGCCTGCCCAGGCTAAGCAGGACGCCTGACTATGCCTTTTCAGAGGTAAGGGGAAGACTCCAGCTCTTCAGAGCAACATGGGAGGATTCAGTGGCGGACGCCTGGGTCCTGTCTTGCATAGCAGAGGGTTATCAGATAGAGCTGGTGCGTACTCCCAGACAAAGATTCATAGCTTCACCAGTCACCAAGGATGCTCAAAAACACATGGCTCTAACGAGCGAGATCCAGAGACTAGAGGGCATCCGAGCATAGAAAGAGTACTGGAACACGAACGTTTCTCAGGTATTTATTCCATACTATTCCTAGTCACCAAAAAACTCAGCAAATGGAGAGCGGTCCTGGACCTCAAAGCCCTGAACAAACACGTGATAAGACGCAGATTCAAAATGGAGACAGCAGCGTCAGTGTGCCAGAGCCTTCAGAAGGGAGACTGGATGGCGGCCCTAGATCTCTGGCAGGTTTACCTGCATGTGCCAATTTGGGATCCTCACAAGAAATGGCTGATTCGCCTATAACGGGGAGCACTGACAATTCAGGGCTCTCCTCTTCGGACTGTCCTTGGCTTCCCGGACTTTCGCAAAGATCTTGGCCCCGCTGGTGGCCAACCTGCGCAGCAGGGGGACCCATATATATGCTTACCTCGACGACCTACTGATCAGGGGCAACTCGCCCAACAGAGTGAAGGAACACCTGGACAGAACCATCTGTTACTTGTAGAGGCACGGCTTCCTAATAAACAGGGAGAAGTCATCTAGTACCAACCCAGCGATTGGAACATCTGGGTATCCTAATAGATACCTGCTCAGACCACGCATTCGTCCCTCCCGAGAGACGGGAGAAGATACAGAGTCTAATCCTGCTGCTCAGACTACACAACCGCATGAGACTCAAGCTCTTGGCAAGGCTGCTGGGGCTCCTTATATCGTGCATAGGACAGGTGACATGGGGACGCTTCAACCTACGTCCCTTGCAGAGGCAGCTAAGAGGTTTCCAGAACGAGCTCACTCGGGTTCAATCCGTGGGTCCCCATCTCCCAGGACTTAAAAGACTCGATGTCCTGGTGGTTAAGACCAGAAACCTTCGACAAGGGAGTGTCCCTCACAGAGCCATCAAGAGCTGTGCTAACTACCGATGCCAGCCTTCTGGGCTGGGGAGTCACTCACAGGGTCTCTGGTCAAGAATGTATGTGACGAAAAGGATCAACTTCCTTGAGCTGAAAGCCACCCACCTCGCAGCACAATGTCTCTACCCGACATTTGCCTCTCGACACCACCTGGTGTATATGGACAATGTAACAGCAAAGGCCTATATCAACCACCAAGGGGGTTCGAGATGGAGGGAGTTGCATCGGGAGGCGACCAGACTGTTCTCCTGGGCTCAATCACACCTAGCATCCCTGAAGGCACTCCACATCAGGGGTCAAGACAACACACAGGCTGACTGGCTGAGCTGCCATACTCTCGATCCCCACGAGTGGACTCTGAACAGATCCGTCTTCCAACAGTTGGTAGCGTGGGTAGGACTACCTCTAATGGATCTGTTTGCCACGAGGGAGAATTTGCAAGTTCCACGCTTCATGTCCTGATCTCGGTGCAGAGAGGCGGAAGGGACCAATACGCTGAACTGTCCCTGGCCCAAGGGCCTCTTATACGCCTTCCCACCCATTCCATTAATCCAGAAGACGATTTCCAAGTCAATCAGAGAACAGGTGTAACTCTTCTTGATCACACCATGGTGGCCCAGGAGACCATGGTTCTCAGAGCTGATCGAGCGCAGCCAGGCCGAATATCGCAGGTTGCCTCTCATCCCAGACCTGCTCACCCAGGGTCTGGTATGCTGCACAGAAACCCAGACGTTCAAACTGACAGCATGACACTTGAGCGCTCAGCACTAAGGGCGCAAGGCTACTCGGAGGCGGTGCTGAACACAATCCAGCTATCTAGGAGAGCTGCCACCAGAAGAAGCTACTGAGCCACCTGGAGGACGTTCGCAACTTGGTCGTTACATCAAGATTGGGACTCTACTAGAGCAGGGGTCTCTCAGGTCTTAGAGTTCCTACAGCTAGGACTTGATAAGGGACTCAGGGCTAACACCCATGCCAGACAGGCAGCGGCTATAGATTCTGTTCTTAGGGCGGTCTCTAATAGAGTGGTGTCTTCCCACAAGAATGTTAGGAGATTTCTCCGAGCAGCCAGAAACCTAGCGCCTCCTGTAATGCATAGGGTGCCCTCCTGGGATCTCAACCAGGTTCTAGAGGCCCTTACCAAGCCCCCCTTTGAGCCTTTGAAACATGTGTCTCTTTACTTTATGACTCTTAAAGTAATTTTTCTCATAGCAGTTACATCAGCGAGGCGTGTATCGGAGCTTGGTGCCCTGTCCATGGAAGACAACTTCTGTATTTTTCACAGGGATTCAGTGATCCTGAGGTTGGACAAGGCTTTCCTGCCAAAGATTAATTCCCTTTTCCATAGGTCGCAGGAAGTCATTCTACCATCTTTCTGCCCTAGACCAGTGCATCCGAAAGAGAAGTCCTGGCATACGCTAGATGTCCGGAGGGCGCTTAAGATCTATCTAGCCAGGACTAGGGGGTTCAGGCAGTCCACGGCCTTGTTTGTCAACATCAGACCGGGTCATCAGGGCCGTAAAACTTCTAAGACCTTAATATCTAAATGGGTGAAGCAGGGAATTGTAGAGGCATATAAGGCAAAGGTAGAGTGCCTCCCCTGCAAATTTGGGCACACTTAGTGTGCAGCGCTGCCACTTCATACGCCTTTAGAGCAAGGGCCTCTTATGAGGAAATTTGCAGGGCAGCCACATGGACTTCTGTACACACCTTCGTCAAACATTATAAGATTAATGTTTTTCGATCTGCAGAGGCTGTCTTTGGCAGAAGGGTGCTGCAGGCGGTACTGGACGCTCCCAGTGCCACTGGCTCCCACCCTTGAGCTTGGTCTTAATGGTTAGGTACGTCCCAGCAGGAGGAGGATGCAGAACTATGAGGAGGAAGGAGAATTGGTAACCTACCTTCGGTGAATTCCTTTCTCTCATATGCTCTGCATACTCCTCCGACCCTCCCTGCCAAGCAGCATAGATAGTAGCAGGGGAGTGGGACCAGGTAATTTTATTAGGTGGTTTTCTAGGTTAGAGTTCCTGGTTCAATGACTGAAACAATGGTCAGGTATTTGGGTTTTTTTCTACCAGTTAAGTTTATGAAAAAAAGGGTTTTCCGCCCTCTTTCCATTTCCTAGTTTATTTACAATAGATAAGATTATATTTTTCAGCTTGCAAACGGACTGGCTGTGGAGCCAGGTAGCACCGTGACGCAGGCACAGGAAGGAAAAAAGTTCATCTGCCTCCTGGCGGCCAACGGTGGAACTACCCAGCAGGAGGAGTATGCAGAGCATATGAGAGAAAGGAATTCACTGAAGGTAGGTTACTAATTCTCCTTTCAATTGGAGAAAAAAACCTCTGCAAGATACTCAACACTCTTGACCTATATAAGAGATTCTGAACATATTACAGTATTTACTTAGAATTTGGCACATGTTGTTCGCATGGTTCCGAGAAAAGTGTCTTGTGCACATTGAGATACTGGAGAAAATATGGCAAGTAAAAAACTAAAGTTTTACTTTTCATTAGAAACCATAGCAAAACTTGATCTTACTGACAGGAACGTTAATTTGCTGGAAGGGTGATAGCTTTTTCATCATCAAGGTAATTGAATGTCATCAATGCTTAGTACCTTACACAAGTGTAGGATAGATGTGAACACCACGAACTTCAGCTCAGCTTCAGATGAGATAAGTGAAAACTAGCAGGAACAAACCAAAACTATATTGTTTGTGGTGGCTTCTTAAGCTAAAGCTGATGGAACAACCTTCTATGTCTTTTCTTGCCAGAAAGCCATTGAACTGAATCCTAATGATGCTACCTCAATTCATCTTATGGGCATTTGGTAAGAGTTAATTTCTTGGCTTCGGGGGAAAAAATAGCATTTACTTTGTAGATAGAACATAAGATGGTTGAGAAATTTTATGTGTGACTTGCAAAAATGCCTTACAGCAGCTTAATAGTTTAAAATCTACCCTTGATCTAGGACAATGACTTTATGAAAGGTGTGCTGGGCTTCTTAAAAGAATGTAGCTACCTTCGTTTTCATATTACCAGGAGATCTAACTGTTCAGTGATGGTTTCTGTCTGCAAACTGCAGTTTATTTCTACAGAAGGCATCAGTATTGTGGGCACTTAATAAAGTGGATCTGGGGGAAGCTGCATTAGAAGTGTTAGGAGAATCAAACTTTATGGTGCTCTGGAATTGAATATAGACTGTGTATTAGGGAGCATTTGACTGGATACAGAAAAAGGGAAGAGGTCCATCTACTTGGATTAAAATGTCCATTTTCATATTGTCAAAATATATACTATTACTTGCTTTTAAAAAAACATTTAAAATTGATTTTGGAATTAACAGGAGTCTCTGGAAATAAAGATGGTATGAGAAGTAACATGTGTTTCACTGCCCATCGCTTTTGAAGGGGGACAGCAAGGGCTGAGAATTAAGGACTCAGGTTACAGTTTTATTATTGTGGCATCAGCTTTCGCCATAGCCAAACAATGCAACAACAGATCAACAACAGCAACCACAAAATGTATACATACTATTTCGATAAAATCATCCAATACAGTTAAATAACATAACAATCATTTGACCTCTCATATAATAGATACCCAATGGTTTACACATATCCCATAACTAATCTCATCTAAATTTACAAATTAAGGACTCATTCAGTAACCCTCCCCAAGTAAGGGAAGCCAACAGGAAGTGCAGCCCATGCTGGTTTTTCCTGGCAAGTGTGTGTATGTGAGAAGTGGGTTTGCTTGCAGACAGCGTAGGGGTACTCAGCATGGATTTGTTTTGCTGCACACACTCCTTTCACACAGCATTCCTCCATAAGGAAGCTGGGATAGGCAGTTCCCCCAGTATAAGTAGGTGTTATGAATGTACCATACAACTGACTTGTCTAGTTGTCAAAAACGGGCATAGAACTTAGTAGTTTAGCTCCAAACCCTGTTGTTCATGCACTTAAATCCAGGATGGGGCTCTTGGTGCACATGGGCCAACTATAGCCCACAGATGTTTTAGCTCCTTTCTGGTTCCTGCTCTGGCTTGTGAATCTGGACCCTAGCCTGAAGACCTCTGAAAGAGTTAAGTCAGAGGAAGGGAGCAGAGATGAGGACATGCGCTCAAGGGTAGAGGATGGATCCATGGCACAGAGCTATGATCTGCCTTCCCCCACCCCCCAGGCCTTAATGCTGACCGTTTTATTTAATAACAGAAGGAAGCAAGCCAAGATAACTGGATGTTGCCATTATTCAGTTATGTATGCGTGCCACAAAATCTTAGAACTATAGTACAAGGGCATGATTTACTAAAATAGATTCTGCATGAAGTGACATTTTTCTCCTGGATTTTTGACAGTTCAAATCTGGATATAGGTTCTGTTCTACCCTTTTTGTGCTGAAAGTTTAATCTAGCATAAAAACAGATGTGACTCTGGTCTGCTGTAGCTTGTTTTGGCCCATGGGCCACCAGCACGCCTGTTGCGGTGCTGCCAGATGTTGGCCTGGGGTTGCCCTGGCCCATGTTGGCAACCTCTGAAACCTTTGGCCAGGCCAAAGCAGGCCCCAGCAGGCTATCACGTTTGTTGTGGCCCGCCATTACCTGGCTCAGGTCGGGGGCCCCATTGGCCGACCGCAATGGCTGCCTGCATGTTTGTTCCGGCCCTCCCCCTTCCTGGGTGGTGGGACAGTGGCCCGGCTGCGGGCACATATGTTTGGTGCCCTGACCTGGCCTGAACCATGTCCATCATGGATTTCCGCCCCAGATCAGGACAGTGGCATGCCACCATTATGTGTGTCTTTACTCCTAGTCTGCTGCAGCAACCACTAATTCATTGGGAACGCTAAGGCTGTCTTTAGACATAACATCAGTGGATGTCTGAATGTGTGTTTTGACCTTGATACGAACACTGGTTTGGCCCTGTGTTCACTATGTGGCACTGCTTAGACACACAGCCCATCTTGGGGCAAATTGGTGTTTTGCTCGCCCCACGATCTCAGTACACAAGCACTGCTGCCTCATTCCCCATGTTGTACCTGCTAACATGCCACGCGATTTCATTAGACACAGCATTGACCACGTGTTCAACGGGAACACATAAATTGTCCTTGTGATGCAATGGTGTTCACAACGGGTAGGCAAATTGGTGCTGGGATTGTTATGGTGCTTACACACAATGGCCAAACACGTGCTTAACAGTTTTGACACCAGATCTTTATGTGTTAAAACGCCCTAAAACTGCTTAACAGCATGATGTCTTTGGCAACAGTAGTTTTCAAATTATATTTTAATTAAATATTTTATTCATATACTAACACTTAATTCAAGACCAAGAAGTATCGGTGCATCAATTGACCTCATTTTGTGAGCTTGGCAAAATAATAAATTCTTCCTTTGGCTCCTGCGGGTCCAATCAACTTCTCTAAATTACAGGAGAAATATGAAGACTATTAAAACCAGCTTGCTTTTGGTCTAGGTGTTACACATTTGCTGAGATGCCATGGTATCAAAGCAGGATCGCCTCCTTGCTATTTACCACACCACCAAGTTCCACCTATGAAAAGGTACTGTATGCAATAGCTTTATTTTGTTAGTGGTTTCTTTCTTTTACTGACATAACCTTCTAAAAGGCCTGATTGCTAATTAACCAAAGGAACATACAAAAATCATGTAGCGGAAGTAGAAGGTGTATAATATTTTGTATAGTGTAAAGAAAGTACAAAATACAGCCAAGGCAGAATTTTTCTATCCTTTATTATGACACACTATAAGGGCTCACCTGCAGCTGGCAGTCCCTGTGCAGTTAAGGAAGATGAAGGTTTTAGGGCAGAAAGGTATCCTCAAGCTGACATGGAGGAAAATGATCTAGACATAATCTACTAGTGGTGGGACCCCGGGCCCATTACCGGCTACCGGATTTACCGGTTACCGGTTCCACGAAAACCGGATTCCCGGATTAAATCCGGTATACCGGTACCGGATTTATTCCATTGGTTTCAATGGGGCGCTGTGTCCCCATTGAAACCAATGGAATAAATTCCTCCCCCT
>QEPC01009848.1:825817-842338 GCA_003113815.1 Sphenodon punctatus | reverse complement strand
TTTTTTTACATTGCAGCCATTTTTAAATGGCTGCAATGTAAAAAAAACCGGTACACCGAAATCCGGTACCGGGTCCGGATTACCGGGTCGAATCCGGTAATGCCGGTACGCCCGATACCGGCATTATCGGATACTGGTAGATCCGGAATTCCCACCCCTAGAATCTACCTTTCAGCTGATCCCATGGTATCCTCTCACACTGAACAATTCTCTTCATGGATGGAACTGCAGCTGATGGGAATAAAAAGGCAATAGCAATGGGGGATTCATTTATCATAAACCCAGAGAGTCAGGTTTGTGATGGCCTGAAGGGTCTGTGTAGCGACTTGCCTATTAGAGGTGAAGGAAGTGGATAAGTCATCTAAACCACTTTATGGGTGCCTTGGGGAGAAGCCAGTATTTCTAGTAGAGATGGGCAAATGGCAGCTCAAGAGTCACGGACAGCTTTCAGGCACCGGTACTGTGGCTCTTGCCAGAAGTGCCTATCAGAGGGCGTGTCCATATGGCTCCTCCAAGAGCAGGAAAAGCCAAGCCACCATTTGCATTGCTGCTGCTATAGGAGCAGGAGCAGTGTGCTCTGAGCTGCTGTTGCCACTGCCCAAACCTGCCGGACGCTGGGAGCTGGGGTTTTTATGTGAGAGGATGGAGGGAGCCATGCTGCCCTGTACCCTGGATCAGAGGAAGCCATGGGCACAGTAAAGTGTCTTGGGACTCTCTGTGATATGAAAAAAATTGGTATACATCTCTTGGCCTTGGGAACTTTGCCTATCCATGTTCTGATACATGGGGGGTACCGGTGCATAGGGAAAGTGTAGGAGAGATAGGCCTGAAGACTTGAAGTACAGGATCTCCTGGTAATAGCTTCTGAAATGTTTCCAGGTGCAGTAAAACATGCAGAGCTGTAGAGTCTTGATGCATAGGTGAGATGATAGAAAAGAGTGGTTTAGGTTTATTAGGAACTAGGAAAGCTTTTGGGGGTAGAAGTAAACTGTACAGGAAGGGTAGGCTCCACCTAAGCTATAATAGTAATGTTCTGGCGTGTTAAATGAAAAAGGCTGTGGAGGAAGATGTAAACGAAGAACTAGTTAGGCCAACAGGAGTAGAAAAGATGGACAGCAAGTCTGACCAACAACTGGTCTGACCTAGGATGGCAACTCTTACGAGTATCACTGTTTACTGACATCCACCCAAGAGTGTCCCTTGACAAAACAACCTTCGTAAGCAGCTGGGTGTCCTCAAAAAATTATTTTTAGTTTTTTTAATATGGAGGGCTAAACTCACTAAGTAATACCTTACTAATGCCACCCTTTTCTATTCCAGGCTCTGCATTATTTTCACATGGCTGAAAAAGGTAACACTTATGGAATTTGTATGAATAAGATTAGCCTTTTGTCCATGGTGACTTAAACTACAGCCAAAAAAATCACCCACATACAGACATGATGCGCCTTGTATGTGCATGTTATACCTTGCATATGCTCTCCTTTAAAATCTTTTGTACTAGATAGTTAAGAATTTGTTCAGACAGCTTCTTTTTATACTTGTTTGTGTGGTGAATTATAAACTTCACAGTCTACAAGCTGAAACAATTGGAAAAAAGTGTTTCCTTGTTTAGGGGGTTAATTGAATGCAGCTCACTGAAAACTGGGAGCAAAGTTTAACTACTCTCAAAGTGTAAACATTGCACTGAGTCGTACTATGGAACGGCTGGAACATATGTTGAGGTTCCTGCAAAATTCTCATCCAAAGCCAGCAAGCAATTGTGTAGAAGTAGTAGACAATTAAGCTTTGCCTTTTCCATCAGTATAGTAGATGATGGGGTGGGGAAAATAATCTCTCTTCTTCCCTCTAACTTCTACATAGCTGAGCCAAACTTCTATAGCAAAAACTTGCTCTTCTTGGGGAAGACCTACATGAAGTTAGACAACAGAAAGATGGCTCTCTTGTGGCTGATGAAAGCCAAGGACTATCCAGCCCATACAGAAGAGGATAAGCAGGTAAACACAATAAAACTGTGCTAACTATATGCACACAAAAAAGCATACCAATATAATTTTGGGATTACTTCTGGCGCCTCTCCAGCACCAACAAAATCCAATGCATTAGTGACTGGAAGTCTGTGAATCTTGGCGTCTCAAACATAAATCTCAGTACAAAGATTAAAATTATAAAAGCATGAGCATATGATTTGCTTAAATTTATACAGAAGGGGAAATAGATGTGATCACATATTACAGTTGATTATAACTACTAATGTGGGTATAACTTTAACTATTGGACTTTAACAGGTGATTGTTTATTAAAAGGCTTATTAACTCTGAGCTATACACAATATAGCTCTCGGAGAGTTACCCTCTGACCTCGACGACTGTCTCAACAATGACCTCGTTGCACTATGGAACACTGCTGACTGAGGCCATTGATCGGACGGCTCCTAGATGTCCGCTGCCCAGGCGACAGCACCGCAGGCCTCCGTGGTTTTCGGAGGAGCTGAGAGTGCTGAAGTGAGAAGGGCAGCAGTTGGAGTGATGGTGGCGCCGTTATTGTACTGAAGCCGACGGATTGCAGCATAGAGCCAGTTTATAAGCATATGCTGAGGCTATAAGGGCAGCGAAAAAAGCCTTTTTCGCTGCTCTTATAGCATCTGCAAAATCGCACCCAGCAGAGCTATTCCCGTTGGTGTGGGGACTGGTTAGTCCGGCCTCCCTCCACCCTGGAGTGGAGTTATCTACAGCACACTGTGATAGGTTTGTGAATTATTTTGTGGATAAAATCACTCAGATTCACTATGATTTCGACACTGCACTTATTACACTAGGAGAACCAGAGGTTATGGAAGTCACGCCTTGTCTGGTTTTATGGGATCAATTTCAGATGGTGACACCCACTAATGCGGTCGAGACCCTTGGGGCTGTTAGGGCCATTTCTTGTGAATTAGATCCGTGCCTGTCTGGCTAATTAAATCTTGCCAGGAGACAATGGGGCCGTTGCTGGCAGGGGTGGTCAATGCCTCCCTTCAGGAGAGCAGAGCGTTGGGCTGTCTCAAAGAAGCAGTGGTGTGGCCTCTGCTCAAGAAACCATCGCTTGACGTTGACTCCCTTGCCAGCTATCGACCTGTCTCTAACCTTCCCTTTTTAGGGAAGGTTATTGAATGAGTAGTGGCTCAGCAGTTGCAGGGGCATCTCGACTGCGTCGGTTTTTTGGATTCCTCACAGTTGGGATTTCGTCCGGGTCATGGCACGGACACTGTGCTTGTGGCCTTCGTGGATGATCTGCGCCGAGAGATGGGCCGCTCGACCATGTTGGTCCTATTAGATCTATCAGCTGCTTTTGATACGATCGATCACGAGATGTTGGTGGCGCGCCTGCGGGAATGTGCAGGGGTGGGCGAGACTGTTCTCAAATGGTTCTGCTCGTTCCTGGCCGGGAGAACCCAACAAGTGGTACTCGGGGAGTGTTTTTCATCATACCGAGACCTCACGTGTGGTGTCCCACAGGGTTCGGGTGTTGTCCTCCCTCTTGTTCAGTGTATACATGCAGCCTCTCAGCAAGGTGATCAGGTTTTCTGTACGGTATATCTCTCTTTTTCAACCGACCCAGACCCTGTAGTCTCCGTGCTTTTACTTGATGTCTGATGGCTGTGGAGGGTTGGATGAGGGCTAATCGACTGAAGCTGAATTCCAAAAAGACAGAGGTGATGCTGGTGGAGAAGGCGATGGAGTAAATAGCCCTCTCATTGGTGGGGTCTGTCCTCCATTAGTTCCCCAGGTACGGAGTCTGGGGGTACTTCTCGATACGCAGCTCCGCCTGGGTGTCCAGGTGAAGGCTGTGGCGAGGGGTGCCTTTCGCCAATCTACGTGGGGCTACCCATGGTGACGGCCCGGAAGCTGCAGCTGGTGCAGAATGTGGTGGCCCATCACCTGGTGGGATTGGGCCTCCGGAAGCACATTACACCAGTGCTCTGTTCTCTGGACTGACTGCCGATAGCCTTCCGAGCCCGATTCAAAGTGTTGTTTTTAACCTATAAAGCCCAAATGGTCTGGGTCCTGACTGTCTGAGAGTCCGCTTCACACACACACACACACACACACACCCGCCCCCAGGTACTGGACCAGCCCCTGCGGTCATCGGGGGATGTCCTCCTTGTGGTCCCCCGAGTCTTCCGGGAGGCTACACAGGGAGGGCGTTCTCAGTGGTTGCACCGAAGCTGCGGAACTCCCTTCTGGTGGGGGTGCATCTGGCCCGGACCTCCCCTCCTTTCATAAAAGCTGCAAGACCTGGCTGTTCCACCAGGCGTTTGGCAGGGGAGATGGGTGGGGGGAGGAGAGGGATGAGGATGTAATAGTATGTTTTTATAGTTTTATGATTTTAATTGTTGAGGTACACTGTTGTGAGCCAGCCCAAGCTGCCTGTGGCAGGAAGGGCAGGATAGTAAATGCTTTTATTAATAATAATAATAATAATAATATTTGGGAACTGTTCTAGTTGTATCCACACTTTTGGTGGAGGCAGGAGATCCAGCGATGGACTATATGATCATAGCATGTGCTTGGATATCAGGAGTACTAGTAATCATTACACATTCTGCTATTTAAAGGATGCTTAAATACAGTATATACCATTCCAGACAATTGAGGGATCTGTAATCCCACTAGTAGGGTTTAGCGAAGTAGGGGTTTCGAAAGGTCTGGGTTTGATTCTCATGCGGCAGCACAAACCCCAGCTAGGAGCAGACTGCAAGTCCCAGCGTCTCTTGCAATTGGGGACCTCTGCAGATTAGCATGTCTTGGGTGTCTATTGACATTCAGACTTGCCGGTCTTTAATGTATTGTAAAGAAAACACAACTCCTTTGCATGTAAATTGAAGATTCTTCAGTCTGGGACTAATGGACTACTGCTAGGTCATTCTCATGTCGGGTAACAGAATTTCCACCTTAGAACGCTGGATGGCTTAGCTAGAAAACTTTTATTTTAAAAAACAAACTAAGAACTGTAGAGCTACATTACCTTCAGTGGGGAAACAGGATTGCCCACAGCACAACCAACAGGGAACTTTTGAAATAGAAGCATCTTTTTAGATATTTAACGTTTTGGGCAATGAACAAAATCTTGTGCTATGTTGTCAGCTGTCCTAGTGTCCAAAATTGGGCTTTTCCTGGTACGGGTGTGAAGAACTTAACTTTTTCATTTTTGTTTTTCTTGTTTTAAAAAAAATATAGATCCATTCTCAGGTTTTTGTAAAGAGAAAGAGTTTTCATTCATTTTTGTTTTAAAAATATTTTCTTTAATAAAAACTATTATGCATGCACAAAATTGCCACCAAGCTGTTGTGTGCCTGTGTGCCCTTTTCCAAAATGGGGGCAGGACCGTCACTGCCATTTAGGAAAAGGGTAGCCAGTCTGCGCACACACACTGGCTGTTTTGTGCATGCACAGACCGGCTACCCTTTTCCAAAAGGGTGGCAACACTGGCGGCTTGCATGCGCGACTGGTCCTGGTGGCCATTTTGCACACGCAGTTGTTTTTATTTTGTAACAAACTAATGAAAACAAACATGTTGTCTGCTTATTCATTCATTTTGGGGGCTTTAGCTACTAAAAAGACTGGGACTCCATTTGTTTTAGTAACTCATCAAAACAAAATGAATTGTATATCCCTATGCTGGCAGCACTTCTGTAATCCATATTGAGGGTCTGGCAGAATCATACAATTGAATGGACTTAAGTGACAAAAATGAAGTAGATTTCCATTCAGCCCATGGATTGTCCTTATCCTGGGTTGTGGGTCTTGATTTATGAGACACACAACACCATAGTGCATGCTTCTAATATGGAGAACACAGCAGCACCCTATTAGTCTAAGTCCTTTGAAAAGAAAAAAGGTGGCCTGGATGCAAGTTAAAAAAAAAATCAATGACTTGAATTTCCAAGTTAGTCAATTGCCCAAGCCAGGGTGAGATAACAAAAACAATGTTGCCCCTATTCTTGCTGGTGCTGGATACTCTTCTTTACAGCCCTCAGGAACACTGAAGTTAAAGAAGAGCTGAATAGGGATCAGTTTGCTGCTCAGCTGGACTATGGAGTTTGTCCTGTGAACCACACATTATGGAATACACATCTAGCAAATGTTGGTGAAAGTAATAGTTCTGAGAATACCCACGAACAGCAGCTGAGAAATACTCTAGGAGTTCCTTCTACCTGGAGGCTTACTGTGGGAAAGTATGGGGTGTCCCTGACACCATAGAAAAACCACTCCCATAACCATGTTGTGTACAATGGGGCCCTGTTCTTAGCTAACACTTATACACCGCTAGAACACAGTAGGGATAAATGTTGCCTGTCAATAATTGCATTGTTTTCCATTACACTTTTTCCTTTTCATTTTAGGTACAAAGAGAAGCTGTGGAGCTGCTCAACTCTGTATGATGAGATTGTGAAATAAAATAAAGTACATGAAGTGTTATCATCAACTCTACTTCCATTGAAGTGTTACTGAAGTGCCAGCAGGGGAAGAGAGGTGGGATCCCTGCCAGATTCGTATTGTTGCAAGTAGGACACCTGTCAGGCACCTTGCATTGCCGCTGCCTCGGGTGGGATCGACCCCATGGGCTCCCTCCACTGGATTGCTTTCTACCCACACCAGCAGCGCTCCAGGGTTATGGGGTGCTAACAACACCCCATAAGTGGAGTGTGCTGGCTCTATGGGGTCAGGGCTTACCTGAGAGGGGGGTGGGGCGTATCAGGCCCTGCCCATGGCCACTCTGCTTCCCCTGTATTCCTGTCCCAGACCTTGCAAATTCTAGGATCGGCCCTGAAGACACAATTTAATTTGTGCAGTATTATAAAACTTAACTAAAGAGCAGGGCCATATAAATTGTTAGCAACCAACTACTTATAAGAATTGCAATGAAATGAAAGCTCTATGCATGGAGTACGGCTTATGTAGCAAATTCAAAAAGGACAATTATGAAACCGCTAATACGCTATCCACTCCATTATACATGGAACGCCGATAGCTTATGTACTGCACATTTTTAAAATTAAATTGGGAACCAAGTTTTCCCTTCCCTAACTAAGTCAGAAGCAGAGTTCAAAGGGAAAATAAGAATATGGCTTCCCATCCAATAAGCCTACAACCGCTCTGTTTTGACCTATAAATCAAAAACTTTTTAGCTGTAACCCCCAACTTTAAGATTTAGGTACAATCATGTGATGCCACCCGGCAGCAGGTGTGCAAAGTATATAAAATCTCAGAAATGTGCCACCTTCCTCCCAGTGGCATAACCCCACTTAGGAGTGTTTAGGAACCTCTGCTGTACATTGGAACCTCCCTTTAGGAGGGCAGAGTAATGGATGCCCTTAAAATGGCAGACAACTAGCCCCTGCTTAAAAAAAAATCACTTGATGCTGATTCCTTGGATGGGTATCAACCCATCTCTAAATGGGATGATCGCCAAAATGTCAGCAACATCATTTGGGACACCGCCATATTGGCTAAGGGTGGCAGTCATTTTGCACATGCGTGATCCAGAATAGAGAGTATGCTGCAACAAGGGAGCCTGCTAGAGCCTCCACAGCAACAGCAGTGCTTCAATCAAGCCCTCCCGAGACTGGTAAATACCACTTCAGCGAGGGGGGGGGGGAAGTCAGAGCCCCCATTTTGCGGCTAGGGGCAGGAGTACATATCCGTTTCCAATTGACTCCAGTGGGAAAATCAAAATCAAAATCAGAAATTAAATCTGGAAACTACAGATCCGAAACCATAATGGATCCAAATCCATCATTTCATCAGAAAGTCTACACGGGCCAACATGTCTTTTTTTGCCTAGGTAAGAAAACCTGGACCAACAACTTAAACGCAAAGTACATGGTTCTGTTTAAAAAACCCAGGAATAAATTATAAATTGCTACATTGACTCAAGCAATATACACAGGCAAATCCCAATTCTTAGCAGCGTACGAGAATGGTACCCAAAAGCCTTATGGCAGTAATGGATTTAAGTGCCTCTATGCCCAAGGCATACAGCCTAACAATGGGGCTTTTCCTACAAGAATGGCCAGTGGTCTATACTGAAATATCCCCTTTGCACCTCACCAGCTGAGGGCACTGAAAAAAGAGCAAAAGTTCATAGGAACTCCATCTAGTAAAAAAAAGTCTCTCTCAAAAAAAAGAGAACTGGTGAAGTAATCTGGGTTTTATTGGACCTTTGTAAAGCTTTGCTATACGTCTGATAACTGTACTTTTGACAAATCAATAATGGAATATACTGAAAAAATGTACCTGGTACCAAGCCAACAGCTATAGCAAGTTAGAGGCCCTCCTCCAGTGGAGGAAAGTATCAGAATCACCAGAACTTGTTTACTGGATGCAGAATTGAAGGGCATTCTGCAAATTACTGACTTAAGAGCACATAAAGGCTAAACATTGTGCCTCTGTGCTTCAAAAATATTTAACCTATGTGAAATGGGGCGAGATGGATAAAGAATACTAAGGGTGAAAACAGATGAGACAGTAGCCCAAATTAGGCCCTCTAGATGCGTGGCCACTGCCCGTCTGTGAGGTGGTCACCAGATATTAACTTGCCCCTTCACTCCCACTCAGTGTTGTCATGGTGAATATGGAGCCCGCCATGCGGGTGAATATGTGCCCACGTGGCCTTCTCCTGTTAGGGTGCACGCAGCCTCCATGCGTGTGCAGGTCTGCCAGGACTTATAGAGTCCCAGGCACAGTCCAGAATGGTCCAGGGAGCAACCGTGTCTTGGTGGTGGTGGTGGTTGGAGGGGAGAGGCAGAGCGCGATGGGGAGGAACGCCTGTCCATTTATTGCACAGAATCTAAAAGTGGCTGTGCACAGGCTCCATAGAGCAACCCTGCAACACCAGCAGGCTAATCTCTCATCTGCCAACACCTTAAGTTTCTTCTTCCCCAAGTCAGAAGGGACTACCCCCCACCCTCCCCAGAAACTCCAGAGTATAGCTGGTGTCATTCAGGAAGTGTTGGCTGGTATGAATAAGCGGTAGCAAAAAATGCAGAAGTGCTGCTCAATAAAATGAGGCAGAACAGAGGCTATTCTTCAGATGACAGGGGCTTTCATGTACAAAGGATCCAAGTTTCTAACATACTTGACTTGGTCAGAGGTATTACTTACTTAAGCCCGCTCCCTCAGAAGTCTCACCTGCAGGCTGGGATGTTTTCATGAGAGACGTAGCTGAACTAAATGTCTCTTCAGAGGTACACAATCCTGCCAACAGATCTTTTAAGTTTATGAAATCATCTACCTCATGCACAGAAACCACTCAGGTGGCCTTCGCAGAACCCCTTCCTCATACTTCTAGAAATTGAAAACTGTCTCCAATACATAGTTAGATCAATATGTAATGTGATTTTTTTTTTTGTAAAAGTACTTCAAATAAAACCTTGAAATTCTTTTTTAAAAAACATTGTGTACGTGCCATTTCTTTAATGTGGTGGTGAAACAAACTACATAGGATTACAATTGCCTTTTAAAACCCACAGGGGGTGCTTTATTGAGAAACATGGTTACAAAGTTCACTGCAGGAGCCACATCTGGGCTTGTTGAAACAGGCCCAGCCCAATCCTAGACATGCCCAAGAGGTGGTGCTACTTATTTTTTTACAAACTGCTTTACCATTTGATCATTTTCTACTAAATTATCAGAATACAATTCTAGTCTTTGTTCAAAAGATAACCCTTTGCACCAGTGATGTAGAAAAAGTACAGTGACAGCCACAAGCCACAGAGCTTGGGTCTTGTAATTGTCTATGGTGAAATACAATCCTACAGATATTTTTGTTTAAAAAATTTATGTTTCTAGGAAACAAAATGCTGTCGGGGGTATGTCCATAAGAGGTTGGTTTTTTTTAAATGTCCATGGTTGTGTTCTGTCAGGTATACAGGGAGCCAGTGTTCTCTGGAGTGTGTGATTTGACCACTAGGCCTACAGGCCTTTGGGTCAATCTTCCCTGGGGTAGCCAGTCACGTGGGAACATATCTACGACAGTTTCGTTTGGGGGTCCAGTGATAGCTGTAGTGTCCATGTTGCATATAATCAGTACATTTTTCCTTTGATTTATTTCTATCATGTTGTCAAAAACACCATAGACAGACAATCATATTGATAGTGAGTGGTAAGGCCTCAGTGAAGTGTATTTCTGGTCACCGCATTCCTGATCAGGAGATGAGTCGAAGGCAAATGTATCTGTGCACAAACTTCTCACTGTTGATTACAGCACACGGTCTTTCATGTGTTTGCCTCTGTTTTATACCAAATTCACGCATTCCCTCGCAGTTTTTCACTGCAAAGTCTGGTTGCAATGGCTTCGCTGATAGA
The DNA here is from genome assembly GCA_003113815.1 of Sphenodon punctatus. NCBI lineage: Eukaryota > Metazoa > Chordata > Lepidosauria > Sphenodontia > Sphenodontidae > Sphenodon > Sphenodon punctatus. The sequence goes on along the minus strand of QEPC01009848.1, from coordinate 831,989 downwards.
TGTTTATTTATTTTATATATTTTTATCCTGCCCCTCCTGCCTTAGACAGCTCGGGGTGGCAAACAATAAATACAATAAAATTACAATCAGACAATACATAAAAGCATTTAAAACCAGAATATCAAAACCAGCCAAAAATCCACCCCATCCTTCACCCATCCCCTCCCCCAAATGCCTGGCAGAAGAGCCATGTTTTACACTGGTGTTGGAAGGCAAGGAACTCCAGGCCGAGATGGACAACCACAGCGAGCGAGTTTGACAGCACTGGTGCGGCCACCAAGAATGCCCACCTGTTGGTCCTCACACATCTATACCGGGGAACCTTCATGAGGGCACCCCCAGACGACTGCAGGAGCCACCCAGGGGGCTAGTGGTCCTTCAAATAGGGCTCAGACCATTAACGTAAATATTCTCTACTCACATACGGCATTTTTACACATGTTAAAATTCACAAGTAAGTTCCGGATTCATTCTTCACACAAACACTGCCCTGAGGCAGCCTAAAGTAGCTGCAGCTATAGATGTGACAGGCTGCTATGGAAACCAAGTGACCACAGCTGCCTGGAGCAAAGCAGTTTACCAGCAGAATTTTTTTACCCACGAACGTTCTATGCAGAAGTTCGAAGAGCTGGATGTTTAAGATCCAGGTGAGTGATTTAGACACAAAGTTCAGGATGTAACAGTAAACATGCAGAAGAAATGTGTGTGTAAAAACACCCATAGAGTGCCACCTGATTAATATGGTAATGTTTAAAGCTGAAAGGGTTCTTGGTATAATTCCAGTTGAACGCATCGTTATTCAAACAACAACAAAAATCTATGGTTTAACAACAGTCAAGGCTCATATACATATAACCATGATCCAAAAAGCAAGGAAATTCTATGTGAAGGCTGACACCTTAACTTGCACACCATTATGGCACCACCGACCTTGAACAGTGGGTGTTTTTACACAAGTCATTCAGAATTTTTGGTTTATAGCACCTGGCTGGCTCATTACTCATCAAGCAGAAATAATCTTTGCTTTGGGTCAGCTTGATTTTCACATCCACACCATTTAACAAAAGTTTTTCTTGAAAACACAGGTCACCATGGAGATGTCAACAGCTCAACCTTTTTGCTTTCAGCAGTCAGGTTTGCCTCCTGAACCTGTTATGCACCACCAAGTTTGTCGATTCATGCTGTCTAGGTGATTTCCTTGCAGTCTTATAGCACAAGCAGAGTAATGTGTTGTTCAAATCCAAATAATTTATTCAACTTTGTTATGAAAAAAATCAAGCAGTGCTGTCTATATCACTGCCACCAGAGACAGAACCTCGATGTAGATGCTGTTCTTGGTGCTGGTATGCATGTGGATTATTTTAAATAGGTCAAGTTCAGATCTGGTGCATTCCTCAGATCCAGTGATTAAAAAATACCCAACCCTGATTAACTTACCAGTGAGACTGCTACTGGAGTTGGGGTGCTGGTCTGAACATCCAAAGGCTCACTCAGGTTCCTTGCTGCCCTGCTGGGTGCTTTTCATCTTGGTCTCTGGGGGAACCCCTGGCACAGTGCTACTCAGCAATTTTCTTTTACATATGTGGTCGTCTTATAGTGCCCAAGAGAGTATGAAGCTCCAACGATCTCACTGTGGTAGTGTCACCGAGGTAAGCCACTGGGCTTTTACTTTTCTTGTATTTTTTGTGTAGGTGCCTCATCAAGGCTGATGGTGTAAGAGAAGCCAAAGTTGTGGTGAAAACCTTCAGTTCGTGCCTCTGATGCATGCAGCATTCAGAAACGTATGCCCCTCACAAAACGGCTTCTTTTATATGTGATAGTTCAACACTGGTGGAAATATTCCACACCCAATGGGTTAGAGGGACCCACCTGACTGCTAGGGTGGGCCTATATGCCTGTAAATCTTTCAGATTGGTGAATGGTGGTGGGAGACGTTCTTAAGAGGTATTGCGCTACCCCTTCTGGCCAGGTCATCCTACCCCCGCAAGTAGTATCTGATTGGCATTTCCCCATCTCTCAGGGAGGTCCTAAAACAGTGAAACCTGTGCTAATTGGTCAAGGGGGGTGGAGTTCTTAGGCAGGTCATATGAACCCCTTCCAGCTGGATTACCTTACCCCTGAAATGACACCCAGCTGGGTTCACTCCTCTCCAAGATGTGTTACGAGGGGCTGAAACCCAAGCCAATTGGCTGAGGGTGGTTAGAGGAGTTCTTAGAGGTGTCACACAACCACTTTCTGACAAATCATTCTACCACAGAAATGACAACTGATTGGCTCAACCCTTCTGGGATGGGGAAGGGCACACTGGGCAGGCCTACAGGAATGAATTGCATGCCAACTGGCCAAGAGCTGCAGGAGCAATTCTTAGAAGTCACATGACACACACCCCAGAAGTTCTACCTCCCAGGGAAGAGGGACTTCTGGCATCTGACAACCACCAAGGGGGGGGGTGGGACTTCTACGTGAGGGGCAGGGTTTAAGTTTAACTGATGGCAGACCTACTAATTATGGCGCTTGTACTAATTTTCAAAGTGGCCCCAGGAGAAAAAAGGTTCCCCATCCTTGCTCTAACTATAACACCTCCACCACTCTGAACTTTTTTTTCTTCCTTTGATATTTATAAGCTTTACAGCAGGGATTGGAATCTTTCCCTTCCAGTCAGGTCATTTTGAAAATTAGTACAAGCTCCACAGGCTGGATAGGATATGGGGGTACTTAAGTTCGTGTGTTCAGGATGGAGCTATGCCATAGATCAATCTATTCTCCTTGAGCTTTTAATTGATTGGGGGGGGGAGTATTTGTAATTACAAACTTGTACTTTTGACAGAAGGTTGCTCCCTTTGCCCCTTCATTGCCCTTCCTCTAGGAGGAACCCTACTTGGGAGATAATTACAGTTGTCAAAATAATCAACAGAGTACATTTTATGATGCACTGTTCTTGCTTTTTATTTTGTTCATTTCCTCTGCTTCACAAGATTCAACAGTTTTCAATTGTTGTCCCAGTCATTCATTTGTGCAAATTAATAAGGTTTAACTGTACTGTACTTCACCCTCTTAGTAGTTGTCATAGGCAAACCACACATTCTGTTCTCAACTCATTTATAAGTTAGGTAAATTCCATCCTTAACTTTGTTGCTACACCTTATACTTTATGAAAAGAGCTTTTCCAAGTCACTTGGCTCTAGTGTGGCTGGGTAATATAAGTGATGAAAATAGTCCTGATATGCTCAGGAGTAGCTAATACTATAGGCTAAAAGCCAACTAATTCACAGCTTTCATCAAAGCCAGGTTAACAGCTCCATGATAAACTTGCATTGTGATCACCATCGTAACGTAAGTAGAAAAATAAAATTCTGGCAGAAATTCACTGCTAGACTGGGAAGCTACAAGAACAAATATAGCAGTATTTCCCAGTGTTTACACTTTTTGCAGTGTAATATAGCAGATATGATACAGAAATGTTTTAATCACATTCTAAGAAATCTTATTCATGTGTACAAAATTTTGTGTAAGTTAGATTTAATGGAATTTACAGTGAATATTGAGCACATGATACAAATGGTAGTTTAAAAAATGTTCTTAATCTATACTAAGGAAGCACAGGTTGCTAAAAGTAGCCTTTAATGTAATTAATATCAGTAAGAGTTTAGAATTTGCTACATATATCTGCAATTCAGCCAATGTCCTCAACTGTGGATAAAACAATTTAAAAATTGTTTTATATACTGTGCACTTAGGAGAAGACACCTCGGCCTATAAGAGAATTACCAGCCTTAGATATTTTGGGTAGGTACATATACATTTTTATATGACCTTAAGAGGATGAGAGTCCTTAACATTAATAGAAATTATTAGTTTACCTGTGCAAAACTTAAGTGTAATTTCATTTGGGTTTTTAGATCCATGACTGAGCATGAACATAAAAGCAGTAGAGGTTCACATTACCTTTCATATGTTCCTAAATCTCAAATTTGTTTATCCCATGAAATTAAAGTACATCTCATGTTTAAAAAATACTTTAAGACACCAGACCAACAGAGAATGTGTAAGAATTTCTTTTATTCTTTAAAGATTGCCTAACATCCTCTTGGAAATAACCCAAGGTAATATGTAAACAAATTTAAATGCTGCTCAATGAATTAAAATATTCTGTTCAGCTTCTACAATAAGTCAGAACAGTGGCACCAACTGCTTTTTTAATATTAATCACATTCATCTTCTTGTACATGACTCTTGTGCAAGTAATAAAGGCTTTATTCATGACATTGGTTAATAGTAGAGGGATATCAGCTATTGTAAGTATTTTAAAAAAATAAACTGACAGAATTTTCACATTCTGTTGTCTCAAAGCCAGCAGCATTTTTCTACATACTGAGGATACGTTTGGCCAAAGCCTTTAACACCTTTTAGAACAGCCATGCAATAAACAACCTTGGAGATGTTGCATAAGTGAGAACACAGAGCAGTTTGCACATTTTTCTGAATAATAAAGCCAAGATAATGCAAATCCTGACCCCTTTCAATGGCTGCAGTGTTTCATACACTTAAAGCTCTATAAAACTAGAGCCCATTAGTATATATATATATATTTATTTATATATATTTCTAATATATTTTTAAATAAAGTCTGCTTTCTGTGTTTTTTTTCTTCTGATCAGTCTTGAAGGGGCAATAAATACAGTAGAAATGGCTGATCTCTTTTGCATATCTCTGTGGAAGAACGGAGAACATGTATATCTTTCGAGTTCCAGAAAGGTCACTGTACAAAACAAACCGCTTCTATACAAGTAACTGTGCAATTCTAGTTGGCGGGGCGTTTGAGCTGTTCAAGATCTTTTCTTTGACCAGAGCTGCTTTTACTCTTGGCCAAATCCCTCTGTCTCTTCAATAGCAAAAAGCAACTTCTCTTTTAGCTGTTCATAGCTTTTATATGGCGGCAGATCCAAACGATTGAAACTGAACAGAACGGGGGTGGAGAGAAAAAGAACATTATACTGTTGTCCACATTTCATTAGAACATTTTGCTTTCAAGGATATTACAAAACAAGATTGTTGCAGAGAGAGAGCTTTATACACTCTGGCATGAGGGTTAGAATTGGAACTCAAATTTACACTTGCTGTGCAGTATTGTACTTACAGCATTAAGCAATCTCTGGCAAAAGAGGATTGGTGCTTTTAGATTATCAGAGGAAAAGCCTACAAATTATTGATTGCAGTTCCGTCCCCAGTTATCTTGATTTTGAGGAAATGTATTTTGTTTAAATACACATTAACACCAAGTTGGGGTATTTAAAGCATAAAATATACTTAAGTGAACCAGTCTTCCAGAAAAGAGTGTCTTCTTCAGTCCAAGATTCTTTAAAACCCAAACTGTACGCATACTACTTTGAATCATATAACTGAAAGCTTCATGTCAATCTTTGACATTATTTGATGTTAGATTATTCTGCATGCCACCATATAACCTTTCAAAGGGGAAAGAATATATGATGAAATATGTACTGTTCTATATAGTTTCAGGGGTGGCTGGTGGGTTTTGAGGTTGGAGGGACAGTAAAGCTGGTTGGACCGCCGGCAGACCGGTGAGTCTAGGGGCGGAGCAAGAGCAACGTTAGGCAGAGCCAGGGCAACGGTAGGCCAATGGCATGGCATAACCCAGCTGTAAGGAGTTCCCAGGGTTAACACTGGATGGACGTTACATTACTTAATGATGGGAACGCTGCTGTGTGAAGCACTGCCACCAGGGGATAGAGAACCCTATTATTGGCAGAGCATTTAGCGGGTGAGGATAGAGGTCGGGTGGGTTTAGGGGATTTTATTGTATTATTTTGTATTTTTACTATTTTTCTCTTTGTGCTTTTGTTTCTGTAAACCGCCCTGAGCCTTTGGGGAAGGGCAGGGTATAAATTCTGATAAATATAAGAGATTACGGTCTTGTGCAAGTGTGTAGAGAGGGGATTAACTGGAATTAAATTCACCCCCTTAGTCAGTGTTCACTGTGGTTTCCCCATTACTGCTAATGAACGAAATACAGTGAACACTGTCCCTGCCCTTAGTCAATTCAAGTTCATTTTCCCACAGAGACAGACATTTAGTGAATTGCATCTTTCTCAGCAGAACAATTCTCTGTCTGATTCAAACCTTGGAGCCTCACCACAGACTAGCCACTAGT
>QEPC01009848.1:727273-795863 GCA_003113815.1 Sphenodon punctatus | reverse complement strand
TCAAAAGCGGCCGAGAGATCTAGCAGGATGAGAAATGTTGAACATCCTGCATCCATCTCCCGGCGGAGGTCGTCTACCAAGGCCACCAACGCCGTCTCGGTGCCATAGCCGGGGCGGAACCCAGATTGAAAAGGGTCTAGGAAGCCGATATTGTCCAGATGCACCTGGAGCTGAAGCTAAAAAGGGAAGGTTAGAGACAGGTCGGTAACTGGCGAGCGCATCCATGTCCAAAGATGGTTTTTTCAGCAGGGGGCGCACCACAGCCTCTTTAAGGCAGGGCGGCAACCTCCCCTGCCGAAAGGACGCATTCACTACCCTTGCCAGCACCGTCCCCAACGTCTCCCTGGAAGCTTTCACTAACCAGGACGGGCATGGATCCAGTTCACAACACGTGGCCCTCACAGACGCCAGGACACCCACCACATCAGTCGGCGTCACTTCCTGAAACTCTCCCCACGAAGCTGGACCAGACGGAACCTCCGTCCCCTCGTGCTCTTCCCCATCTGCCATCAATCCAGTGTCAAAGTCAAATTTAGAACCCACTGTGTGTACATATAGTTTGGGTTATTTCCCCCTCTTTTCACATTGCACTTGTCAACATTAAATTTCATCTGCCATTTAGTAGCCACGTCACCCAGTTTCATAAGAACCCTCTTGTAATTTCTTACAATCCATTTAGGTTTTAACTACCTTGAATAACTTTGAGTCATCTGAATAACTTTGAGCCACCCAGGGCTTACTCCATTTTAGAGCAGGGGCTAGGAGCCACCCAAGGCTCGTCCTGCAGCTGGCCAGACCGGGTCTTGTCGGAGCCCACTCCCACCCCCTCTCCTAGTGGCAGAGGGAGAGGGAGGTGGGGCCATGGATACAGACCAGCTTCCAGCAGGGCGTCGGCCCTAACGGGCTGTAAAACTACGCGCCTGTCGGCAGCACCGCAGGCACACGCCTACCTGTCGTGCCAATGGGCCCTCAGGCATGGCCCTTAGGCGGGACCTGGGAGGGCTGGGGCAGGGGACTGGACTGCGTATCATATCCCTGACTAGCAGAAGATTTTGTGGGAGGACATGGGTGGACAGGGAGATGAGGGGTGCGATTGGGGGAGGTTATGCTATATGTTATTGGGGGGGGAGGGTAGTGGTGTATTTGGAGGAAGAGTTGTTGGGAAAGGAAGGGAGAGGTAGTGGGAGGACTGGGGGGGAAGAGCATTGGTGTATATTTGGGTATATAGGGATGTTTGAGATTGCTGAAAGGGTTAGGGAGAAGGAGAGGGTGGGGGGGGGTGAACTCCCCTGACTCCAGGGCGGGGCAGCCAGAGGGGGGCCGAGGCTGTTGGGCCCTGCCGGGGGGAGGGCAACAGCCATTGGGGTCGTGACAGGCCAGGGAAGATATGGTCCCGGGTGGAGGGGTGTAAGATCATTTAGGCAGGACAGGTGCTTAGTACAGGTCCCGCTTACTAGCCCCCAGGCAGTTGGGCAGATGGGTCATGATCAGAGAGCCTCTAACCCTGTGCTGCTGCTGTTGAATGAAGCAACAACTGTCCAGGAGTTGATCCGGGACTCAGCCGCTGATCTTGTATGTATCATGGAAACCTGGCTGGACCTCGAGTCAGGGCCTATTCTGGCTGACCTTGTTCCAGCCGAGTATTCTGTGCAGCAACAGCCATGGTTGGCGGGACCGGGGGTGGGGTGGGGTGGCGGTGTAGCCATGGTTTTTAAAGAGGGATGGTCTATCAGGTGCAAAACATGGTTGGTATGGAGGTCCTTCACCTTGTGTTTGATTTGACGGGGGACAGTTTAGGGGATGCTGCTTGTATACCGTGCACCTACCTGTACAACAGCCTCTCTGCATGCTCTGATGGGGGTGGTGTTGTGGTCCCCCAATATGAAGTCTTGGGGGACTTCAACTTTCACGCCGATACTACCCTTGGAGACACGGAGCATGAGTTCATGGCCGCTATGGCAACCATGGGCCTCCCCGATGTGTTGGTTAGTGGCCCAACACATCGGGGAGGGAGGGGGCATACTCTGGATCTCATGTTTTGCACCGGCCTTGAGGCAGGTGTTCCGTTATTGGGAGAGATATCAGCAGTGCCCTTGTCATGGACGGGCCATTACCTCCTGCAGACCTCTCTTCTGGCGCATGTCTGCCCCTGGATGGATGCGGGACCAATTCGTATGGTTCACCCCTGGAGACTGATGGAACCAGAGCGGTTCCAGAGGGCTCTGGGGGAAGATGCCCTAGTTCCTGGTTCAGAGGCTACAGCTAGTGCAGAATGTGGCGGCCCGCCTCCTCTCAGGGACGGGTCACCGGGACCACATAACACCTGTGCTCCGGGCTCTGCATTNAAGGTTCTGGTATTGATCTATAAGGCCCTTCACGGTCTGGGCCCCTCGTACATCAAGGACCGCCTTGCCCTCCGCACCCCAGAGCAGCTCCTTCCATCTGCCGGGGGTGCCTTCTTGGAGGTCCCCCGTGTTAAGCGGGGGGCCACAATGAAGAGGGCATTCTCTGTGGCCTTTGAAATTCCCTCCCAGAGGAAGCTCGCCTGGCCCTGAGCCTTTTAACATTCCGGTGAGTTTGTAAAACCTGGCTGTTCGTCCAGGCCTTTGGGGAAGGTGGGAGAGTGAGTTTTTATCTTCCTACCCTTCTTTAGGATTTGTTATAATTCTTTGTCCTTCCCTGTTTTAATAGTTAAGATTTTTTTTTTTTAATGATGATTTTAAATATTTTTAATGTTTTTATGTGAAATTTGTTAGCCATCCCGAGCTGTTTGCAGGAGGGGCGGGGTATAAATGTATTAAATAAATAAATAAATAAATAAAGATACTCTCTGATTTTGATGGCCGTCTCATTGATGACCTCGTGGCTTTCTGGAACACCTTGCTAATGGAGGCCATCGATCGGACGGCTCCTAAACGTCCACTTCCCAGGCGACAGCACGCAAGGCTTCCTTGGTATTCGGAGGACCTGTGGGATACTGAAGCAGAATGGGCGGCGGTTGGTGCGACGGTGGCGTCACTCTTGCGCTGAAGCATTGAAGCACAGAGCTAGTTTACGAGCCTATGCTGTGGCTATGAGGACAGCAAAAAAAAGAGTTCCTTGCTGCCCTCATAGCATCCGCTAAGTCCCGTCCAGGAGAGCTTTTCCGGGTGGTGCGGGGGTTGGTCAGTCCAGCCTCCCTCCACCTAGGAGTGGAGTCATCTACGGCATGCTGTGACATGACTGTGGACTATTTTGTGGATAAAATGGCTCATATTCACCGCGACTTCGATGCTGCACTTATTACAGTAGGAGAGCCGGAGGTTATGGAAGCCCCATCTTGTTCAGTTTTGTGGGATCAATTCCAGTCGGCAGTGCCCACCAATGTGATCGCGGACCTTGGGGCGGTTAGGGTCACTTCTTGTGAGTTAGACCCGTGCCTGTCCTGGCTAGTGAAACCTTGCAGGGAAACAATGGGGCCATTGCTGGTGGGGGTGGTCAACGCCTCCCTCCGGGAGGGCAAAGTGCCGGACTGTCCCAAGGAGGCGGTGGTGCAGCCTCTGCTCAAGAAACCATTGCATGACGTTGACTCCCTTGCCAGCTATCGGCCTGTCTCTAAACTTCCCTTTTTAGGGAAGGTTACTGAACGGGTAGTGGCCCAGCAGCTGCAGGGGCATCTGGATCGCATCAGTTTTCTTGATCCCTCCCAGTCCGGATTTCGTCCAGGATATGGCACTGGACTTCGCTCATGGTCTTGGTGGATGACCTGCGCTGAGAGTTAGACTGCGGTTGGTCAACCCTGTTGGTGGTGTTAGATCTTTCGGGTGCGTCTGATACCGTTAACCATGAGATGTTGGTGACGCGCCTGCGGGACTGTGCAGGAGTGGGCAGGACTGATCTTGAATGGTTCAGATCATTCCTAGCAGGAAGAACTCAGCGAGTGGTACTCGGAGAATGTTTTTCATCGTACTGAGACCTCTCTCATGTTCTTTTTTGTCTTGTCCCCTCTCCTGTTCAATGTGTATATGCAGCCACTCAGTGAGGTGATTAGGAGGTTCAGCGTGCGGTGTCATCAATATGCGGATGACACCCAGCTGTACCTCTCTTTTACAACAGACCCAGGCCCTGCAGTCTCGGTGCTTACCCGGTGTCTGCCGGCTGTGGGGGACTGAATGAGGGCCAACCAACTGCGGTTGAATCCTGACAAGATGGAGGTGATGCGGGTGGTTAAGGCAACGGGGGTAATGGCCCCTGTTGTGGATGTTGTTCCGTAGGTGCGGAGTCTGGGGGTGCTCCTCGACGCGCTTACACCTGGAAGCCCAGGTGGAGACTGTGGCGAGGAGTGCCTTTCGCCAAGTACATCTGGTGGCTTCAGCCACGTGATGCGGTGTCTTCTGTGCTCACCTGTTTATCAGGGTGGGGAGAGGGGCTGGCACACAGTCGTCTGGGCTCCCCCTCCCCCTGATCAGCGGCTTGTCGGGTGGATCAGGGTGTGTGCTCTTCCCAAGCTCCCCTTCCCCGATCCACCAAAAAGATAGGTGAATGTGGGGAAGGGAGGCCTGAGAAGATGGTGCATGCTCTTCCCAGGCTTCCCTTCCCCATCAGCTGTTGGGCCAGGGTGGGGGGGGGGAGGGGAAAGTGTGTGTGCCCTCAGCCCGTCCCCCAACAGCTGCAGCAATCGGAGCCTCCAGCCCCCAGCTGTGGCAGCAGCTCTGACAAGGGCCGGCCCATCCAGCTGCCATGCCACCATGTGGCTGGCTCCTCATGCTTACTCCATAGTGTGGCAGCAGCAATTGTCCGCCATGGGGCTACGTGGGTATCGTGCTCCTGCTGCTCATGTGGCTGCATCCTTTAACCTTATACTCATAAACCAGTGTTTACCATGCAAAAAAAATCTAAGTTCTACAGCCAGGAAAGCCAAATTCTTCAAGCATACCACGAGCAGAAATTGTGTATGTCTCATTTGCATAATTATTTAAATTTCATAATATACAAATGTGTCAGAGCATGCAAAGCATTTTTAACATAACAGCAGACAGTCACACTGGCAGATAAAGTCTAAGGCCCCACTAAAATTAGCCTATTTTAAAAAATAATTTTTAAAGTTAAGGCCAGCATAGCATACTCCTTCCCTCTCTCTGAGTTGGTCTTATCTGTTCACTTTTACACTCTCTACTCTACCAACAATTCCAGCTTCCACATTTTTATGTCCTCCTGTTTTAATATCTGCCTCTTGTTCCTAACAGGTGGAAGCCCTAATCGGTCTTTGAGCATTCTCTTTCTATTCCTCCATGCCTGCTCAGGTGCACTTGAGAATCAAGCCAAGGACATGTACTGCATGCAGTATGGAATCCTGTAAGTATTTGCCTAGTAGTTTGAATAATTATCAAGAATACCGTATGCTTTGGAGTCTCTGTATGAAACAGAATTTTCTGTTACAACAGAATTTTCACATAAAAATCAAAAGATGCCCAGGATAATTGAAAAGATAATTAAATTCCCAATGAATAGGAGTGATAGGAGGGAGCCTTAACTTGCAATTTCCATGCTTTTTATTGCATAACTGAATTTGCAAGAGCCGTAACTCTTCTTGTAAACCAGAGGTTTTTTGACTATGACATATCCAAGTTTTTTGTTAAATAAAATGCAATGGAGAAGATTTGTTGTGCTACCGCAGTAGAATGATAACTAGCATAACCACTATGGGAGCAGGGATTAGGGAAGGCTAAGATGGAAGAACTGCTCCCTTCAGTTTTGAAGGTTGTTACTTCAAACAGCAAGAACTGGAAAGCGTTTTTGTTTGGGCAAGCATTTAGTAGGTGATGGATAGGTTAGGCGTGCATATATTTGTATATTGTATTTCTTTTTTCTTTTTAATGTCTTATGCATGCATCTGTTTTTATATTATTGTAACCCACCCTAAGCCTACTTTTTGTGGGATGGACAGGATATAAATTTAAATAAAATGAACAAATAAACCAGGCTATCTGGGTGCACTGATTTGCAGCGGTACTGATTCTAGGAGGAACCCCAGCAAGGTATTTGGGGACAACAACCTGCAGTTCTGCATATAACCTTGCAATTCCTCAGGACACCTCTGCCCCTTGTTACACTCCTATCAGCTTCTCCTTCCTGCAGAACCCAAAAGAACTCTCCCCACACCTCTCAAGCATGTCTCTCTTAGCTTCATAAGCGGATGTGAGCACTACATGGTCATGAGGGAGAAGAGATGACCCCTCCTCCCCAGCCGACACTGTAGCACAACAGAACCCTGTGCCACCTGTTCTAAAACAATTACTAAAATAACCTTTTCTTCAAAGGCATCTTCTCTGGTTAACAAATGGGTCAATTAACCTCAACTATGTCAGCGTGTCATGTCAGAAGACTGATCTTAGAATTTGCAGGGCACACTAGAAATACAATTCTGAAATCGATTTTTTTTATCTCAGAATTCAGAACTAATTCTGAAACGGGAATTTCCGAAATAATTCTGAAATTTCAGCATTAACCCTCGCGGCAGCCTTCTGGGCAGGAAAAAACGTGTTAAACATGTCCCGGGGGGGGGGGGGGAAGAAAGAGTAGAGAGCACTGAGCCAAAAATGTACTGGTGTCTACGCTGGCCAATGAACATCAAGTATTTTCCACTGACATTCGCATGGCACTCTGTGATTGCTTAGGCACCAGCCTCTCAGATCCAATCACAAGGGATGGGGGATGGTACTGCTAAGGTTTATATTGTCACAGCCAGGCTTTTTGCTCTTATTCTGGGTTAGTCTCTGGACTTGTCAGGTGGCGCTTTCAGATCTTCTATAACAAATTACCCTCAGTGTTTCCTGATCCCTTCCTCAAACCTTCACACCTCAACATCAATCCACACACATTACACAACCCTTTATCCCTTCTAACCTAATCCTATTACTCATCCCCTCCTTAGTCCCTACCCTACCCCCTTTTATTCCTATCCCAGGGGGCTGTCATTCTACTGCATCTGAAGTGGTCATTCCAGGACCAAGAAACATGATTATATCTCTATTCTCTGGAGCCATCGTTCAACTCTCAGGGGGCTATCATTCTACTGCACCTGAAGCTGTCATTCCAGTTCCAGGAGACTTCATTAAAGCACTGGTGCCTTCATTCAACTTCCTGGGGCTGTCAATCTAATACAACTGAAGATGTCATTTCAGTCTCAAGATCCATGATTATATCTCTGGGACCGTCATTCCAATTCCAGAGAGCTATCATTCCACTGATCCTAAAGCTGTCATTCCAGGCCCTAACCATGATTTTTTCTCTGGGGCGTCATTGAACTCCCATGGAGCTGTCATTCCACTGCACCTGAAGCTGTCATTCCAGTCCCAGGAGTCATGATTGAAACACTAGGGCCATCATTCCACTCCCATGGACCATCATTCCAGTGCTGCAGGAGCTGTCATTCCAGTCCCATGAGTCATGACTGAAATACTAGGGCCATCATTCCATTTCCATGGGTTGTCATTCCACTGTACCTGCAGCTGTCATTCCAGTTCCAAGAACCATCATTAAAGTACTAGGGACATCATTCAATTCCCATGAGTTGTCATTCCACTGTACCTGAAGCTGTATTTCCAGTCCCTAGAACCATCATCAAGGTTCTGGGGTCGTCATTCTGCTCACAGTTGGCTGTCATTCCACTGCATCCGGAAGCAGTCATTCCAGTCCCAAGAACCATCGTTAAAGTACTAGGGACATCACTCAACTGTCATTCCACTGTACCTGAAGCGGTCATTCCAGTCCTGCAACTTGAGCCTCCTCCACATCCATTGCTTTGCTCACTACACACCACACACACACACACACACACGGGTTTCCACCTATGCCAATTTTTAAGGAACACTTACGAAAAATACATGTTGCAGGCCCTGCATTGGTGCCTTAAAAGTCCACCATGCGTGCGGGCAGGCAGTGTGGGGACTTTGAAAGATAGTGTAGTGGCAGCCAGGACAGCATGAGGTGGCGAAGAGCAGAGCTACAGGTAGGTGGCCAGGGTGGGGGACTGGGAGCGAGGAAGGAAATCGCCTGGGGTAGATGGGTTGCGGCAATCCCCCACCCCCACCCCCTTGCTGGCAAGGGAGGCAGGCAGGCAAGGAAGCCAGAGAGGGCCAGGCGGGGCGGCGAAACTTCTCCTCCCCCCTCCCCCGCCCAGGCTTCTGGCAAAGGGGCTCAGTCGGGCCACAGCAGGTGGATGCAAGGCGACAGCAGGAGCAAGGAGCGGTGGTAAGGGGGAGGGGGGCGCGGGGCGGTTATTCTCCCCTGCACCCCAAAACCCCCAGGCACAATTGCCCCAAGCCCTGCTCAGCACTCCTTAAGCAGTCCCACCCCTCCTCCATAGGCTAACATAGGTTGTTTTTTTTCCCACAGTGGTAACTTCAAAACTACTTATTCTTATTTGTTTTTTTTAAAAAGCCACCAAGGTACCCCCCTGGTGGCAGCCTCCAATTTTCTAAAAGGTTCATAGCTCCACGCCACCAACATTAAACCCCTCTACCCTGCCCAGATCAAGACAGTTGGACTTTTGAAAAAAATAGCCTTCAAAGAGCAGCTTTAAACTGCAATCTCTCAGCTGTTATTGAGCAGATTTGGCTAAAATTTGCAAACCCCAGTGATCCTCCAGTACAAATGTCACTATCCTAACTTTAATCATGCCAATTTTATAACAAATAGAATGTTGGGGCTTTATAATGAAGAGTGGAATGCACCTTAACTATTAGAGTGCTTCTGCGTTCTAATAATATTGCTCTTGGAACATATACAAATTTAACCTGACCAAAAATAAAGATAGTAAAATCACACTTACCATGGCAATAAAGCGTCCAATGAAACAGAAATATGAAAGATGATCTGGATTAATTGTTGATGCTGGATTTATCTGCAGACAATAGTTGCTCTTGCCAGCATATTCAAATAGGCAGTACATAGGGTTCAATACTTCATGGGACAGCAAGAAGAACCATTCTCTAAAACAATACAAATGAAAAAAATAAAGAACACAATCAACAACAGAAACATATCAACAACAGAAGCTTGCAAACAGCAAGAAAAATTGTCTGAATACAAAAATCATAGCATAGTTTATTTACCCCGTATCTGGCAAAACATACTAATAAACAAACCATAATAAAATACAAAATAGTCTCTACAAAAGAACCTCAGAGTTGACAATAAACCAGTACAATCCCAACCAGGGCTGAATATAGCAGCTTATAAAATACTGAGTATCTACAAGGCATCTTTCAGGAATTCTCCACTTGCAATAGAAAATCCCCCAAAGCAGATAGTACTGCAATGTTTTCATTGCACATGAGCCTGATTATTTTGTACTCAAAGGGCCAACCTTGCATAAACTTGGTGAAGGGGATAACGTAACAATCTCGGTCTCTCTTATACAGGCAACAATGCCAGAAGATATGGTCAAGATATTCCACAGCACCTGACGCACCCCTACATAATCTTTCCCCATATGGAACATTAGTCCATCTCCCTCTCTCACAGCATCTATATCCAGCTGATTAAACTAAAGTTTAGTTAAGAGCCTCCTATGCAAATGACTGGATACTATAGACATGTATAACGGGAATAACTGATCTCACCAAGATTATTTTGCTTGGCTATATCAGTAAGTCCTTGGTCGGTACTGCACCTGTTCTTTTCTTTTCAAAGGTAAATTTGTCAGGGAAGGACCAGATGTCACCTAAACCCATCTTATATAGTGCCAACTTAATTTCGTTACTCCAAAGAAAAAAAAAAGGAGCGCGCAGAGGAATTCCATAGGTCCGACAAGCACTGCTTAGGATATCTTGACGGAGAGTAGGCTCGGATTTTCAGACAGTAATGTAACTGCCTACCTAGTGCACAGACATCCATTGCAATAGATCCTGTCTCCACCCTAACTAGGACATTAGCAGTACTCCTCGGGACTTCCAATAATTGCTTCAGAAAAGCATTCTGTGCCAGCTGAATTTGGTGACATGCACCATGGCTACTGCCTCAGATTTCTCATGTGCAGGTTGCCTACCCTCAGAGCTTCAAGAAATGGTTTTCTGCGAAAATTATTGTAGAACGAGAAGATCCCTTAGGTCGCCTGGGTAAATTTCTTTTAAAGTCTTTCAGCATGAGGCACCCAACTCAAGCCTTTTGAAAAAGTTACGCCAAAGGTAAGTAAATTGATTAACTGTCTTGAGAACCGTATAGTGTATATACCATTTATAACATCTATTATCACCCACCAATAAGATCTTAGTTTTACCGATGTTAATTTCGAGACAATTGCTCACAGTACCTAGCAAGTTTCATCAGAGCTCTTTTCAAACCTATCCTGGAGTAGGTTAGAATAGCCACATCATCAGCATACAAAAGACATGGAACACTCTCCCCAAGCATGCAAATCATTACCTTGCAAGCTATTTCTTAGATCATTAAAAAAAAAAAAAATGAGCAAAGAGCATTGGGGTCAGAAGGCAACCCTGTCGTACTCCCCGCCCCACTAGCAGGGGATCTGAGAATTGCCCACCTTTTCCATACCTAACACGGGAAGTGAGATCATTATGGTATTGAATAAATTAAATAGAGCAACGCCTCATTTAAGCACATACATCTCAATTTAGTCCATAAAAGCTTTCTTTCAATGGAATCAAAGGCCCCTTTAATATTGATAAAGGCAATAAACAGATGGCTAGAAATCTTCCTATATTTCTCTATCAGATATGTCAGGGTAAAGCAATTATCGACACATGAATAACCGACACAAAAAACGACTTACTCCACCCCAAAAATATAACTATAAAAAATCCAAGTCTGGAGATGATCTACTAAATGGCTCCCATACATCTTCACAGGAATCCAGATCAACTGGTAAACATCTACTGCCTTTCTTGAATATTGGAATAATTGTATTTTGTTTCCACACCTCTGGCTATATTCCATTCTGAATAATATTATTGAACAAAATGTTGTAGCATGGGGATCCACCGATCTCTAAATAGTTTGAAAAGTTCAGTTCTCAGATAGATCCTGGTGCTTTGCCCATATTGAGTTTATCTATAAGGAAATCCTATTTTAACGGTGATATACAAAACTGTGTCAAGTCTAATTCGACTACCTCCTGTAACTCTACCTTCACAGATATAAAAAGACTCCTGTTCATCTACTATCACAGAGGCAAACCTCTTCGCAAAGAAGTCTGCACATGTGGGGCCATCAACAAAACAATCAGGGGAAGCGTAGCCCCTTCTTGTACCCGAATGTACCATTGTCCAGAAATGTTATCGCGATTTACTATTACCTTTCTCAGCTCATCCCAGTACTCATCCTGGTAAGCTTTCTTCTTCCCAACAACTAATGTCTTGTAGGCTCTCTTTTTAGTCAGGAACACAAATTTAGATGTATATGAACTCTCCTCCAACTGATCATGTGGGCCATAGGCTCCTTCCTTCTTGGCTTCCATACGTTCCTCATCAAGCCATTTGTTATGCCAGTGCTTGCTAAGTTGCACATGCTCTACCTTAATCAGAACTCTGTGGAATTCTTGCACTATTTCTTCATAGAGTTCAATAGATATATGAACATTTGCTTCTCTCAGGGCCCTGACCAGCTTATAGAGCAGATTCTCTTAAAAAAGAATCTCAATTTTCTCCTTAAGCCTGTCTGCCTAAATTACAGATTTCTTAATTTTATTAGTTTCAATGGCTAAATTATCTTTGTTTATGCCAAATTGCAGGAGAGTCAATTGTAAATGAAGATGGTCACTTACCAATGACAGAGATGGTTATCACTTCCAAAAGCTGCTGATAATTGAAGTATTGGGTCTCAACCACAAAGAAATCCACTGTACTGCTTCCACGGTAAGAGAGAAAAGTACAGGCTCCTGGGCAATCAGAAACCACCCAGCCATTTAAAATCCAAAATTTATATTAATACATAAATTGAAGGAAATCATTGCCTGCCATATTATGCTTTTGATCCAACATAGTCGGGTGGCTGATAGCCCAAAACTCATCTAAATCATCAGAAATATCATCATGGAGTGTGCCTACCCTGGTGTTAAAATCACCTGCTAGCACGATCTGTATCCACGGATAACCCTGTCTTAAGTTCATCCAACTTGGTAGCCAAAAGAGTATAAGGTCGAATCCTAGATAACCTTGGCCCACCCAGGGGTAAATAAACATTTATTAAGATAAAAGGATCCCTCCCTGCAATGGCTACCAAGACAGCTAATAGCAGCTGGGAGTCCAGGTCGATATGCTGAACGTCTCCAGGAAATGTTGTTGAAATCAATGTAATCAGGCCTCCCTTCACTCTATCTTTCTGAACTAATTTCTAGGCATGAATACTAAAAGTTTGGAATTTGTTACAAATGAACTCACCAACAAACCAGGTTTCCTGCAACAGGATTATCTGGGAATTTGATATATATTTCCTCCAATCTGGATCATGGAGCTTAGAAAGTACCCCTGCAATATTCCAGCTTAAAATAGACTGTCTTCCATCAGTGAAGATGCCCAGTCCTAGTCAGGGATCTTGACTACCAATACCTGTATCAGTGGAGAGTTGAGCAGGATTTAGCCCATCCCGATGGCACAGGGTCCCTAACTCATATATTTGAGTTGGCCGAGCAGTTAGCTGCACAAGCCCAACATCCTGCATACTCCACTCCAAATTACCGACATTCTTACTTATCGCTTGCCGGGGGGTGCATTCCTAACAGCTATATCTGCTGTAGCTTTCACAGATAGTGTGTTCCCTACAAGTGTCACTGCCCTCTACCCCTTCCCTCCTATGCCAAAGGAACGGGTACAGCAAGGGACCGCATGAAGAACCATTCTCTAAAACAATACAAATAAATAATAAAAAAAGCACAATCAATAAAAGAAACACATCAACAACAGAAGTCTGCAAACAGCAAGAAAAATTGTCTGAATATGTAATCAACAAATATCTAGTGAACCTTTGTATTAAGCTACACAGTGGAGTAGGCTTAAGTCAAACTTCTCTGACTATATAAAAAAAGTTTGACTTTTCAGTAACTACTTAAACAAACCTTAAGGACCTGGAGATGGGAGAAAATTAATGCTAAAATAAGTTAACTACAGGTTTCTCCATCCTCAGTTCCTTTCCTTCCCCTCAGAAGCAGTCAGAGCAGACAGCAGGACAGAGCTGTGTGTGCGCACATGTGTAAGTGTAATCCAGTCAATTCTGACAGTCTTGGCTGGGCTGGAAACAGGGAAACCCGGTGCTCACTCCCCTTACAGCCCCCGCTTGAGAGACCTCAGAGTCAGAAGTGACAGCATATCACATTCACTGACAGTCAGGCATAGCCATGAGTGTGAGAGTCTGCTTGTCCAGAGACCTGGTGATGGAAAGAACCAATGTTCACTTCCAGCAGCCCAATGTGAAAACTTGTCCTGAAAAAATACATACCAGGAGCGGGCATACTGTAGCTTGAGAGCCGCAGTTCAAGCGGGGCTCTTGACCAGGGCTGGTCTTAATGGTCCTGTGTCTTGGGGCCCCCTGGAGTCTGGGTTCAGTCTATGCAGCCCTCACTCACATGTTTAGCATGTAGAGCCAAATAAATGGACAGCCCTCTGCATCTATTTCTTGGGTGCACTCACAGGCTTAGTGCAACAAGCCTAATGCATGGGCAGCCAGTTTTCTTCACTGCACTCCACCCACCAACCCCCCTTCTCAATATCCTGAACAGTCATGACTCACAGCCGTAGTAAACCATGGAAAAAAGCTGCCGTGTCCAGGCTTGGGACTACCAACAAGTGGTCTTACATTGTCAGCAGAAGGAGGGGAGATCTGGGGCCACCCGGGCCTCCACTGGAAGGGAGTTCCACAGCCAAGGTGCAGCCACTGAAAATGCCCTCTCCAGTGTCACCCCGAGCCACTCGGGGGACTTCGAGAAAGGTCCTCCCAGCAGACCAAAGGGGTCGATCCAGAAGTCGGGGGATGAGGCGGTCCCGCAGATAGGTGGGGCCCAGGCCATATAGGGCTTTATAGGTAAGCACCAACACCTTGAATTAGGGTACAGGAAACTACTGGCAGCCAGTGCAGAGCTCGGAACACTGGTGTAATGTGCTCACAGCAACCCGTCCCTGTTAGGAGATGGGGCACCATCCGAACCATCACCATGGGTAGCCCCAAGTAGAGCGCGTTACAATAGTCTGGTCTTGAGGTGATAAAAGCATGGATGATAGTGGCTAGGTCTGAGTTCGAGACAAACAGCCGAAGTTGCCGCACCAGATGTAATTGGCGAAATGCGCTCCTCTCCACAGCCCCCCACCTGGAGATACAAGCAGAGCTGGGAATCAAAGAGCACTCTCTGGCTACAAACCTGGGGACCAGCGAGGGGAAAACCCCATCCATGACAGGAGATGCCAGACCCAGTACCTTACCCACCAACACTGCCTCCATCTTGTTGGGATTCAACTTCAGATGGTTCACTCTCATCCAGTTCCCCACAGCCGAACACCAAGTAAGCATCAGCATACTGATGACACCTCAAACAGTCTCATGACCTCGCCCAGCAGCTGCATATACATGCTGAACAGGAGAGGGGACAAGATGGAACCCTGCAGGACTCCACACAAGAGGTCTTGGGGAGATGAAGAACAGTCCCCGAGCACCACCCGCTGAGTTCTCCTGGCCAGGAAGGAGCAGAACCATTCAAGAACAATTCCATCCACTCCAGCTCTGTCCTGCAGACGAGTCACCAATATCTCGTGGTCAACGATATCAAAAGCAGCTGACAGATCTAATACAATCAGCAGGGTTGACCAACCCTGATCCAATTCCCCGTGGAGGTCATCAACCAAAGCCACAAGTGCAGCCTCAGTGCCATAGCCCGGACGAAAGCTGGACTGCAAGGGATCCAGAAAACCAATGCAGTCCAGATGTTCCTGAAGCTGGCGAGCCACTACCCATTCAATACCTTCCCTAAAAAGGGAAGGTTAGAGACAGGCTGATAGCTGGCAAGGGAGTCAAGAAGGGGACCTTCTGCTTCCCCCACAGAGTGACAAAGGCCTTGGTCTCTTCCTCATTCCAGG
Source organism: Sphenodon punctatus (assembly GCA_003113815.1). Lineage (NCBI taxonomy): Eukaryota > Metazoa > Chordata > Lepidosauria > Sphenodontia > Sphenodontidae > Sphenodon > Sphenodon punctatus. The sequence goes on along the minus strand of QEPC01009848.1, from coordinate 780,801 downwards.
GAATGCAGCATTGGTGAGTGGATCGGTAGGTGAAGAGTGACTGCGATTGTGCAGGGGTGATAGTGGTGCTGGTAGTGGTGTTGTTGGCGGTTGGTTTGAGCCATGGCCACAGTGATGGTAATTCTCTAAAAGTCGTTCCTGAGAAGGTAATGACTGAGAAACAGCAAGAGTTGAGCATGTGCTGCCAACCAAGATGAACTAGGAGAACGCATGTTTGAAAATGGTGTGGTGGGCTTTTAAGGTGGACGCTACATGGACACCAGCAAGCATGAGAGTGGAGAAACGGGCTGGAAATGGTCGCTCCTCAGAATGTTCTAGGCTCTTCACCTGTGTTTCTATAGGGCTGGCAGACCAGTTATGTGCACAATGCTGCATGCAATCTACCTGACGGGATGTGGATACGTGGGTTCACACTTGGCCTGCATTCTCCTGCACAGTGGGTTCTGCATGCTTCGGGACCCCATCGGGGGCTGCACGTCCGGTGGGTGGTGGCCATGTGTCCAGAGGGGGAGAACACCTAATCAATGGACAGATGGACACCCACCTGGTGTGGGCTACCATCTCATTTGTTAACACTCTTCCATCATTGCACACAAGCTGAATCACAGCTGTTCCTCAGAATCTCAGTAGCCAGGACTGCAGAGCACTCTGCCAGACAATAATGAAGCAGCAGAGTTTTGTCTCTCTCTCGTGGCTTTTGGCCATGGGAAGATTTTGGTACACGGATTGGGAACTTTGTCCTTGGTATATGCTACAGTATTTTAACCATAAGTTGCCAAAAAATCATTAAAAATAAGTATTAAAAACTCGAGTTGTCAGTGTTCAGAATTCATCTAGATCAAGAAGCAATACATCCACCCACATGGACCTGGGTAATTTGACTTACCCAGAAATTCAAGTTATGCAAGTTTAACTTAACTAGATTCCACTGTATGCGATATACCACACTATATATTAAATGAAAAAGCTACATTAGAAAAACGTTCAGGTTGCTAATTGCTCAAAAGTTAAGCGATCTGACACTTCATATTGCCAATGCAAATTTAGTTTGATCCTCCGTACATATATTCTATGATTCAGTTTTAAATTGCATGAGCGTGCTTTTGTGCTCCCAAGGGATCTGCCTTATTCATTGATTAGCGGAAACTGAATGCTTGGAGAACTTCACAGTTAAATGCTAATAAGTTTCTTTCAAGCAAACACAAATGGTGAATTCAGCCTACAATGCAGGCGGATTTTCTTGAAGACATAGAAGACATCTCTTTGATCATTCCCTAGCTAAATTTCATCTCTCTTTCCCAAACACAGAGATGCTGAAGTTGCTCAATAGAATACTGGTAAAAAAATTTAAACAAACATTTGCGAAACGTATTTTCCTCATTCTAAAGACTTATTAACCTCGCTCTGGATAATGACTGGACTGTTTTTGCTTAATCTTTCCTAAGTGGAAATGCAGGAGAATGTGGAACAAAGAAAACTTCAGGCTGAGCAATGAAAACATTACACTTATAATAAATCATATACAATGGTAGATTATAAAACAGTCTTAACAATGAAAAGTGTTGGGAATCTTAAAACACATGTGTCAGTCAATAATGCCACTAAAATCTGAGAGAGAGAATGTGATTGCCATGTCGGACCCAAAAGGAACAGATGAAGAAGAAGGAGTTCGGAGGATATCTTTTATTGGACCAACTCGTGTTGGCTGAGGGTATGCAAGCTTTCAAGCCACGCAGGAGTCTTCATCAGGTGATAGGCAATTCAGATGAAGCCTGATGGAAGTGTATGGCCCAAAAACTTGCATACGCGCATCAACAGAAGTTAGTCCAATACAAGGTCTCATCTGAACTACTTTGTCTCCATCTAAAATTTAAAGTACACAAAAACATTACCCAGATCTGAACAACAGAAGCAGCTTTACTAGTTGGCCTTCTTTATTTTAAGAAAACTCCGTACCTTTCTCAGAGAAACTCTCATTTCCAAAAAAGTCTTATCAATAATTCAAGCAAGATTTTAAATGAATTTCTTTTACCTGGCTAAGCCACCATAATCCAATCCTTCTTCTCCTCGGAATATGACATACAATCGTCTCCTCAAGTCATAGGGTTTTAAAGCCATGATCTACATACACATTTTGAACAATGAAGAGGTTGTTCTAGCATTTGCAAAACAACATACTTGCAATCCAGTAAATGCATATTAGTTCCAAAATCATAATATATTGTTAATTTTTATTCCAGCAGTCGCTGACATATCAATCATATAGGAATTTTTACATTAAATTAAAAAATATTTTAATTAAATTTTTACATTAAATTAAAGAATATTTAGAGGTTTTTAACTTTTGAAAGTTAAAAAGATATTTTTGGTGTAAAGACAGCATACTTGTGCTGGACATTTATTAAGTCCTACTTACACATATGAACCTTTGATGCAGTTTTCTGGCAAAGTAACATTCATTTTAAAAAAAGAAGAAATTTGACTTAACCCTATGATGAGACTGGCCACCTGCCAAGAGGACGGAAAAGGAAATTCATGTTAAGTCGCATCCATACAGTTCAGAGGCAGGATGGCAGATGATTGGCTGCCCCAAGCCCATAGATGGGACTTCTTCATGCACTGAGATTAGGACTGTTCAAGTGAACAGTGATGTATTATACCACTTAGAAATATCTTTAACACAACAGTGTAAGAACAGATAACCATAGAAGAAAGACAGAGAAGTTTGGAAATCCTCCTAAGTTATTCTCAGCCCCAAAACATTCCCAATTGCAACCACTCAGAAAAAGAGACACACTGAGGTCTACAGAATCCCATTAGGCAGGGGCAGACCGGCTGCCTGTCAAGAAAACAGAACAGGAAATTTACAGTAAGTCAAATTTCCCCCTCTCACTCTCTTGCCAGATGCCCAGTCTCACAATAGGGAAATAATAAGCAGTACCTTCCAATGGCAGAAAGATTCCATATCGTTAGGACAAATAGTTCTCCCAAGACTCCATAGGATTCCAATCTAAATTAGGTGGAAGCACCCACTGCAGAATCCTTCTCCCAAAGGCTGCCTCCGAGAATACCAAAGAACATAGCCAACAGCAGCACGCAAAATTGTGCACTGACAACCAAGTCTACATATCTTGTCTATTGGAGCCTTCTATCATAAAGCTACATTGGTAACTGCCCCTCTTAAAGAACATGCTACTTTTCCCTTCAGTCATTAAATGTCTACAGGCAGCATGGAGACTATTATCATATGCCACAAAGGTAGGAAGAGGACCAAACATCTGTCTGTGTGACTAAATGGAGAGGTGAAGGAGGCGGTTGGACCCAAAAAGGCATCCTTTAAAAAATGGAAAGAGTCCCAATGAGGTAAATAGGAAAGAGTATAAGCATTACCAAAGTAGATGTAAAAAAAGTTAATAAGGCAGGCCAAAAAGGAATTTGAGGAGCAACTTGCTAAAGATGATAAAACTAATAATGAAAACCTTTTCAAGTACATCAGAAGCGGGAAGTCGGTTAGAGAGTCAGTTGTACCGTTAGATGACCAGGGGGTGAAAGGGGTGCTTGGGGAGGTAAAGGACATTGCAGGGACGCTGAATGAGTTCTTTGCTTCGATCTTCACTGCAGGGGATGTTGGGGAGATACCCACGCCGGAACCTTACTTTGTAGGTGATGAATTGGAAGAGCTGTCACAAATCAATGTGACTCTGGAGGAGGTTCTAGAGCAAAATGACAAACTAAATACTAACAAATCACCAGGACCAGATGGTATTCAATCACCCCAGAGTTCTGAAGGAACTCAAATATGAAATTGCAGACTATTAGTAATTTGTAACCTATCGCTAAAATCTGCCACTGTATCAGAGGATTGTAAAAAGTGGTGCGCCCCAGGGATCTGTATTGGGACCACTGCAGTTTAATGCATTCATTAATGATCTGGAAAAGGGCGTTAAGAGTGAGGTGATCAAATATGCAGACGACACCAAGTAATTCAAGATATTTAAAACACGGGCAGACTATGAAGAACTGCAACGGGATCTTACAAGACTGGGTGCCTGGGCATCTAAGATTTAATGTGGACAAGTGCAAAGGGATGCGCATAGGGAAAAATAATCCCAACTATGAGTACACAACGCTGGGTACTAAGCTGGGAGTTACCACTCAGGAAAAGGATCCGGGAGTGATTGTGGAGAACACGCTGAAATCCTCAGCCCAAAGTGCAGCAGCAGTCAAAAAAGCAAACAATGTTAGGAGTTATTTGCAAAGAAATAGAGAATAAGACTGAGGATGTCATAATGCCTCTATACAAATCAATGGTGTGACAGTACCTGGAATACTGTGTGCAGTTCTGGTAGCCCCATCTCAAAAAAGGCATAGCTGAACTAGAAAAGGTACAGAGAAGGGCAACGAGAATGATATGGAATGACTTCCGTACAAAGAGAGGCTTGACAAGCTGGGTCCCTTCAGCTTAAAGAAAAGACAGAGGGGACATGATAGAGGTTTATAAAATCTTGAGTGGTGTGGAATGAGTAGATAGGGAACGGTTATTTACCCGCTCAAATGGTACTAGAACTAGGGGACGCTCCATGAAACTAGTTGCTGGCAGATTTAAAACAAATAAAAGGAAGTACTTTTTCACTCAACACATAATTAATTTATCGAATGTGTTGCCATGGGACGTTACCAAGGCCAGTAGTATAGCTGGGTTTAAAAAAGGACTTGTTAAGTTCTTGGGGAGTAGGTCCATTAATGGCTATTAGCGAAGAAGCTTACGGGATGAACTTCTTATAGTCGGGAGTTGGGAGTGAATAACAGGGAATGGATTGCCCATTGTGACTGTTGGTTCTTTTCTCACGTGATCGAAATTAGCCACCGTCGGAGGACGGGATGCTGGTCTGACTCAGTATGGCACTTCTTATGTTCCCTCTGGAACCACCAACCCTAAGAACTGGTAAGCTTCAATTATACACTTCCGGAGTCATCACTTCCTACGCTATGAACAGGGCTGAGTCTATTTTACAAGGTCTAGACCTCTCCAGATAAAGTTTGAGAGCCCTCATCATGTCCAATTTATGCCACTCTACATCCTTTGGGTATGAAGGGTTTGATGGGAATGATGGGAGCACAACTTCTTGTTCCTATGGAAGCCCAAGTTGACTTCTAGAACAAACAAGGGATCTAACCTCAAAAGCACAGTCATCATGAAAGCAACACTGTTCTGGGTCAGCAGACATGGCCACCAGTTCTGAGACCCAATGAGCTGATGCAATTGCCACTAAAAAGGTTGTCTTCAAGGTGAGAAAATGCAGACACACCAGACTCATTGGCTTGAAAAGGGGATGCATAAGTGCCCTGAAGACCACATTCAGTCTCCAAATTGGAAATCTATGCTTCGCTTGAGGACTGATTTCAGCTTTCAGGAACCATCTGACGTGTGGCTAAGATGCGATGGAAGAACAGTCATCACAGCGTATCACATTGGATAATGATTCCACCTGTCATTTAAGTGCATTTTCAGGCCTTTTCCAAGTCCATCCGGGAGAAAGCACAGATTGTCTTCTACACCCATCGTTACAGGTTCTGCCTATCTAAGGTCCTTTTTAAATGAACCTGGGAGCTGCTGTGGTGCAGGGGGGATAGCTGGAAGTGGCGGTGGGTGCGTGGTGCATTTGCAGTCCATCACATGAACACACACACCTCCATCCAACTCCATGCACAGAGGCACCTCCGTTTTCCCCAATGCCTCTGTGCGTGGGCGATGGGTGGAGATGGGAGGAGCATGGGAGGGCGCACACACACCAACCCATCCTCCCCGGCGGCCACACAAATGCCACCCCCCTCACCCACCCAGTCACCCACATGGGGGGGGGGGGGGGGGGGAGGACATCTCATGTAAAAAGGGCCTAAGTCTACCCATGCTACAAGACTGGCAGAGTCGGTGAGTCCAAGATAGTTAAGAATGGTCTAAGGAAGCTATCTCTAGCCCCTGAGCTATCAGGGTCTGAGGTCAAGGTTCCCAGTGATTCTGTGGCGGTCAAGCTCTTTCCCTACAAACTCTTTAATAGATTTTGGGGAAGTCTGCCGCCACCATGGAACTTTCCCTGGTGCCCAAGGATCCCAAGGAACAAAGCCTGTCTGAGATCTCCAATATTATTTAACCTCGGGCTGCTCTGAAAGGCCCCCATGGACTTATATGTCAAAGCTAATCAGAGTCAGAAAAACCATCCAGATTTAAAGGGCCTCATAAGCTATATACTCCCCTCAGGGCAGGAAGACTTGCTCTCCCTTCTGGTGGTGGATGCGGAAGTGGCAGATCAGGAGAAAGTCTCGGTTTTGCCCACTGATGGGGAGGGCTACCCAAAAAAACAACTGGACAGGAAAGTGTAGGTCATCCTCTGAAAAAATTTGGAGGCTTCCTCACTTTCCCTCTAAGCAGCAGCCAGTGTCTCAGGGTTCACTCAGGCCAGTCTCTGCAATGGGCCTGCTTTGGGGCAGGGAGCACACTGGATCCCAGTGGTGCACCTTTATGTTTTGCTGTTCCATGAGGGGAAGCAGGACTGAACCAAGAGACAGCACCACACTGCTCATTCTCCTGCTCAACCTCCCGTCATAGGGGTTGGGGTGGGGAGAACTCAAAGGGAAAGGGACAGCCTCCCAGAGAAAGCCCCTCAGGAGTCCTGCTGCCCTGAAGTTGGAGTAGGGTGATGGGGGTGCAACAGACAAAGGACACATCTGGACCTACATTGCATTCAGCCCCTAGAGCTCCCTAAGTAGAGTGCAGAGGGGGAAGGTCAAAGCAGAGAGTGACCGCTCACAAAAAAAGGAAAAGAAAAGGTTTACGTTTGGGACCTCTCTCAGGAGTGAGCCCAGAACCCTGCCTCCTACTCTGTTGCCAACAGGATCAGATTAGGCACATACATTAGGGCCAGTCCTACTCATGGGCTCATGGCAGTCAATCATCTGTGATCCTGCCTCCAAACTGTGTGGGTGGGACTTAACCTTATCATGAGACTGGTTACCTGGCAATTTCCTAATAAGGTTTACAGGATCATACACAGAAAACACAACCTTGTGCGATACAGTGTTTTGTTTTAGTATAAGCACATTAAATACAGCAAATATTATAGCCTTACTTGCTGGAAAGAATCCTCGAACAACGTCTGTCGGGATACATTGATCTTTACATGGCTCGGCAGTGCATTTGACTACAAGCAAAGTAATAACATATTAGCAACATATTAAATCAAAAGAAAGATAAATTTTTCACAAAGAGAGTTGATCAGTATTCCAGTACCTGACACAAATAGCGGAATTGAGCAAGTTTCCACCTAAAGCTGCGTTCATATGCAATTTGTGGGTCTTTATTTCTGTAAAACAATATATTTGAAATGTATTTAAAAATGCAAAAGAGAGAACAACATATTCAACACCTGGTACTCTGACCTCTGTACAAACAATTTGGGCATTTCAATACAACATTTCAATCAACCTTAGAACAAAACTGCCATAAAAAGCCTCATTCTCCATTGCTCTTTTAAAACTCCTCATCCAATTTTTTAAAATTTTGGTTTTTTAAAAGGCTATTCCTCTTTGCTGTAACCCATCCACACCCTGAATTAATGAAACATTGCCTAGTCAAAAAAGTCTAAAACTTATTGCTGAAAAAAGGAGAATTGGTTACCTACCTTTGTGAATTCCTTTCTCTCTTACTCTCCTGATCCTCCTCCGCTGGGTAGCTCTGCTGCTGGCCGATAGGTGGCAGATGTCTGTAAACTTGCTTTGCGCATGCGTCAGGAGCTACCCGGGACTCTCCAGTTTGTAATATAGCCGAGTGCTCCTGGAAGGTATTCTTATCTAATAACAGAACTTAAAGCAACAATTTATGTAAAAGAACAACAGGTATGCCTGCAACTATCATGACCACTGGAAATAGGGAACGGAGTGGTCCTCAATACGAATAACTAGGCTGAAAAAAGGTCTTGCTGTCTGGCAGGGAGGGGAGGAGGAGGATCAGGAGAGTAAGAGAGAAAGGAATTCACAAAGGTAGGTAACCAATTCTCCTTTCTCCTCTTACCTCCTCCTCCTCCTCCGCTGGGATGTACCAGAGCCAGATCCCTCATTTTACGGGTGGGAGCCGACAGCCCTGGGAGCCTCCAGTACCGCCTGCAATACCCACCTGCCGAAAGCAGCATCAGCTGATTGGAAGCTATTGACCTTGTAGTGTCTGACGAAGGTACGTAGGGAAGCCCAGGTTGCGGCCCTACAAATCTCTTCATAAGAATCTTGTGCCATGAAGGCATAAGTGGCCGCACTGCGGACCGAGTGGGCCCAGATTTGCAAGGGGGGGAAATCTTCCCACCCGCCCTATAGGCTTTGATAATGGCTTGTTTAACCCATTTGGATAGTAAGGCTGCGGAGGCCTTTGAGGTCCTGGAGGCCTGGGCGAATATTTAAGGAAAAGAGGCAGTGGATCTGTGGAAGGCCCGTGTCCTAGCTAAATAAATGTCAAGGGTCTGAGGGACATCCAATTTATGCCACACTTTTTCTGTGGGGCGGACTGGGTTGGGGCAGAAGAAAGGAAGAACTAAATCTTGGGTTCTGTGAAAAAAGGAATGGACCTTCGGAATGAAGGCAGGGTCCATACTGAGAATAACAGAATCAGGGCGGAAGATACAAAAGTTGTCTTCCATAGACAGCGCACTCAGCTCTGAAAAGCTAACTGGCTGCTTGGATCTGCAGGGAACAACGGAGCTGCTGCGATGAGCGTCCTACCAGCCGAGGCAGATGAATGAAACTGGAGAGTCCCGGGTAGCTCCTGACGCATGCGCAAAGCAAGTTTACAGACATCTGCCACCTATCGGCCAGCAGCAGAGCTACCCAGCGGAGGAGGAGAAGGAGGTAAGAGGAGAATGGAAGTGTACAATAGACAACATAAAAATTAGTTCACTCCCTTTCAACTAGTTCTCTTCCTACTTCTCTAATTGCTCTTTTAATGTTCCTCTTGCTGATGCCACCTCCACTTCCCTTTCCCTCTCAGCTGGAGTCCCCAAAGACTCTGTCTTTAGCGCTCTTTTCACTTTACACTCTATAACTGGGAAAACCCACTGAAACTCATGGCTTCCTAGATCACCTGTATACTGACAACATCCAACTCTCTCTCTCTCCATCCCTACCCACTTTCTTTCCATCTAGTCTTGCATCACCATCTGTCTCTCAGACATCTCACTTGAATGTCTCACCATCAACTCAAGTTTAAAATGTCCAATACTGAACTGCTCATCTTCTCTATATTTCCACTGATAGTGTCCACATCCAGCCTATCCCCCAGGCATGTCACGTGGAATTAATTGACTCCTGTCTTTTCTTCACACCTCATATTCAGTCTGTTTCTAAGGCTTGCACTTCTCCCTATAGAACTTTTGAAAGAGATGATGGTGAGGCCTCTGCTCAAGAAACTATCACTTGATGTTGACTCACTCGCCAACTATCGGCCAGTCTCTAACCTTCCCTTTTTAGGGAAGGTTATTAAGCGGGTGTGGCCCAGCAGCTCCAAATGCATCTCAATAGCCATAGCTTTCTAGATCCCTCCCAGTCTGGCTTTCGCCCAGGGTATGGTAAAGAGACTTCGCTTGTGGCCTTGGTTGATGGCCTGTGCCGGGAGATGGACAGGGTCGCTCAACTCTACTGGTTCTATTAGATCTTTTGGTAGCTTTTGACACAGTTGATCACGAGTTGTAGGTGACTCGCTTGCGGGACAGGGCAAGATTAGATGGAACAGTTCTACAATGGTTCAGTTACTACATAGCTGGTAGGACCCAATGGGTAGTGTTAGGAGATGAGTTATCTTATCCTCATGACCTCTCATGTGGTGTCCCGCAAGGTTCCATTCTGTCCCTGCTACTGTTCAACGTGTACCTGCAGCCATTGGGTGAGGTTGTGAGACAGTGCAGAGTGAGCTGCCATCAATATGCTGATGACACTCAGCTGTACCTCTCATTTTCTTCCGACCCAGGCCGGCAGTCTCTGTGCTTTCCTGGTGTTTGGAAGCTGTGGAGGCAGAGTCGACTGAAGCTGAAAACTGACAAGACGGAGGTAATGCTGGTGGTGAGAGTGGCGGGTGTGACATCTCCCGTCATTGACGGGGTTTGTCCTCGACTGGTCTCTCAGGTGCGGAGTCTGGGGGTGCTCCTTGATTCCCGGCTTCACTTGGATGTCCAGGTGGAGGCGGTGGCAAGGGGGATCTTCCAACAGTTACATCTGGTTCAGAGGATCAGCCTTACCTATCTTGTCCTCATCTTCAAGGTTTTTCATAGCCTTGCTCCTCCCTTTCTGTCCTTGTTTCCTTGTTTCCCACTCAGGTTGTTAACAAATGAGACAGCAGCCCACACTAAGTGGGTGTCCACCAGCTTATTTAGTAGGTGTTCGCCACCACCTACCAGACACAGCCCCCCCCCCCCCACACACACACAGTGGGGTCCTAAACATGCAAAGCTTGCCATGCAGGTGGATGCTGACTAACATGCATCCACATGTCCATGTCCCGTCAACTAGGTTGCGTGCAGCATTGTGCACAGCATTGCGCACGTTCAGGCCTGTCAGCACCATACAGGCAAAGAGCCTAGAGCACCCCAAGGAGCGACCACTTCCAACCCCCTCTCTGAACTCTCACAGGCGTGGACATAACGTGCACCTTGCCATTTTCAAACATGCGTTCTTCCTGCTCGTCCTGGCTGCCAGTACGTGCCCGACACTTGCTGTTTCCCAGCTACTGCATTCACAGGCATGATTTGCTGAGGATTACCATCATTATTGCTACGACTCAAGTTGACAGCCAGGCAACAACCAGCATCGCTACCACCAGAGGGTGTGGCTCGAACAGCAGTGGTTGATTTCTGTATGTTCTTCACTCCTCCACAGTGATCATGAGAAGAGAACTGCATGGTGCTGAGATCCCACCACAGCAAATGCTCCAGCAATAGCATAGGCCAAGTACTCATTCCTGCTTCCCTTCGGGCAGGCAGAAATCTGAAAATTGAGCGGGTAGGGGCCTGGATTACAAGGAAGGTGGGTGGAGTGGTCTGAACTAATGGCTTCCTTTGTTGCCTTGCTACAAGTCTGCCAGCCCAACAAGCACGAACAGAACCCCCAGCCACAAGCACCCAGAAGAGCCAGGACCTGTGGGTCTGTAACTGGGGGTGAAGGGAGGATTTGGCAAGGGAGCTGCTTGGAGAGACCACACGGTGACCGGACGAGATCCGAGATGCCACTGATGGCATGGCTAGAAAGAATAGGAAGTTGATGCGGCAGAACACTGCACAATGCAAGGCCTTTGCTGCAGAGGCCCACCTGGACTGCTGGCAGGACAGGCACTGGACAGCAGTTTGAATGGTCGGACTGAATGAATGAGAAGGTGAGCAAGGAGTGGATTAAGATGTGGGCACAGTTGCAGAGCAGCTTGTCCCAGTTCATCCAAATCCAGAGTTCCCTGTTCAATCATGTTGCTGCTGTGTGACTGAGCATTGTTGCACAGGGGCAGGCACCATTTCCTAACCCCCATCAGCAGTTCACACTTGTCTGCGTGGAAGTCAATGCCTGCCGTGGTTACCCCTGCACTCCACCCCCAGGAAAAGCACCTGAGCCCTCTCTGCACTTGCTTAACCAGGGAATAGTTCCTGGGCCAGGGAATGGTTTCTGCGCCAGGCACAATTCCCCCCACCCCAATCATTCCTACATGCTTCCCACAAACACACCTCCACTGCTGGATCCATGGGAGAAGGATTGGGAAGATGTCCCCCAGCCAGTCCTGCCACCCAAGCAAGTGCGCCAAGCTGCTCCCAAAAAGGATCAGGCGGAAAATGAAACATTTATAAAAAATATATAGTTGTCTATTTAAAGTTCCTTAATTTAATAAAGTTCCATAAACTTTAATGAAGTTCATTATTTTTTCATAATACATGCTTCCCATGCTTCTTCTGGGAACGGGGGGGGAGGTTTGGTGGAGGGTGTTATGGAGAATGGCTGTATGGCCTAGTGATAAGCCACTTTGCGAGGTGAGGGTTGGAAGAAAAGGAGGTGGGCAGCAGGGGTGCAGGGAAGGAAGGGTGGGGGGAGAATGGCGGTATGTGAAAGCGATACGCTGCTTTGGGGGCTGGGGGAGTCAGCTCACCATACATTTGCACTTGAGGGCAAGGGGCCCCATAGTAGCCAGGGAGGGAAAAGCGAGGGTACAAAAGGGAACTACTGTGTAAAAACCATTGGTAAAGGCCGGGTGCCTGTCAGTCACAGAGCAGCCAGCTGCACATCTGTGCTTCTTATTGCCATTCCCAGACATGACTATCCTGCAAATACCAATAGGAAAAACACAGGTTCCGGCCTGCAGCCGGTTAATCTGCAAATGCCAATAGGGAATGCTCAGGGAAAGGCTGCATGGGGGATGGAGGGTCATGGAGGAAAAGTATGCCAATTCTGTATTGGTGGGGAAGGGGGGTACCAGATCAGCCAGAGGAAAACACGGTGACACACACAGGAAACGTTTTAAAAGGCTTTATTGATATTACAACAAGATCATTTAAAATGGTTCACTGATGCTCAAACTGACACTGAAGGTGGGTGTTGGGGATAGCATTGTGGTTGATGTACTGGCACAAGGTGTCCCAGATCTCTCCAGCTATGCACTGTTCAGCTGGTCCTAGAACAGGAGCACTGGCTTGCCAGAGCTAACTGGCGGGTGGTTCTCCAATGCAGTCCTGCCAGTCTTGCAGATGTTATGGAGAATACAGGCGGTGGTTGTTAGAGGGGAGCAGTCTCTAGCTGGAAATCAATCCAAGCTGCTAATAATCTCCAGAGCTGCTTTAAAAGTCCCAAAGTCCTCTCCACAACAGAGCAGGTGGCACTGACCTGCCAGTTAAAGTACCTTTGCTACAAGGTGCGGGCAATGCTGTGTGCCTTCATGAGCCAGGGCTTCAGGGGATAGGCCGGGTCCCCAAGAATAGACCTCATGAGTAGGTTCTCAGTGCATATTTCAGTGGAAGGTCCAAGTCTCCAGCTTACATACGGCCAAAGCAGCAGGACTGGTGGAAGATGTGGGCATCATGGTTCTTCCCAGACCAGTTGGCCAGCACATGCATCCACAAACTGAGCACAGCACTAGTTCTATTGTGCCCACTGTGGAAATTCCAGTACCAAGTTGCTGGCCAACAGAACGGCAGACGTTTGGAGTTACAAGCTTCCAGATGGCGATGGCAACGTGCTTTTCCATGGGGATGGGCGACTGCATCACTGTGCTAGTTCTCCAGTCGAGGCCTGAGGATCTCGGTTATCTGAACGACAAAGTGATGAGGCATCCTGAAGTTTGCTACTGACTCCGCGTCTCCCCATGAGGACAGCACGTTCTCCCACTGGTCTGTGCTTTTCTCCTTGACCCAGACCAGCCTCAGTGGGTGATTGAAGCTATGACTCCCAACAGGTACCCCTCAGAGCACAAGACTGTGACTATCTCCCCCTCCCGGTTAACAAGGGAAGGGAGTGGGGTTGGGGAATCCCTCCCGGTGTGAGGGGGAGAAGCTGCAAAGCTATACAAGCAGTGCACCTGCTGGCAGTGCTGCAGGCGTGTGCCACAGGCAGCACACCTAGGGGCCGCACCAAAGGGTGTGGCCCTTAGGCAGGACACGAGGGGCTGGAAGGGGTTGGGTGACGCTTTCTGGAAGAATTGATCCTGGTAGTATCTGTGTGAATCTGTGTGGGTTTAGGAAAGAGAGGGGGGAGGGTATAGGGGTCCTTGGGGAAGTGTCTCCCATTGATGAGAGCAATTGGGAGGGACAGAACTAGGGTGGAGCCCTCCAGCTGGTGAGAAAAGCTGGATAGGGAAATTGGGGGACCCGGCAAGAACAGGGAGGTATCACTTTTTGAGGGTAGGGAATATGGGGATGGGAGGGGGTGAGGGAGGAGTCCTCTGGCTGGTAGAAGCGGCTGGGCGTCTCCTTGGCTAGGGTATCCTCCTGTGAGGGAGGGATGGGTTTCAAGGAGTGGGGTGGCGACTATTGGGGTGGCTATGGGTCGGGGGAGATATGGCCCTGGAAGGGGAGGCTGTCATCACAAGCAGCAGGAGCAGTACTTGGTGTTGATCCCCCGCTCGGCCCCCATAGGTTCAGGCAATTGAGTGTTTGAGATATCCGAGGACCCGGATCTGTCGTTGGTGCTGTGTAACGTGAGGTTGTTCATCAATAAATCCTCCATTATACATGATTCCATCTTGGAGTGAACGATCTCGTGTGCGACTGAGACCTGGCTGAACAAGTGGTCGGGGCCTGTGTTGGCTGACCTCATTCCAGTCGAGTACTCAGTCCAACACCAGCCCAGGTTAGAGGGGCGTGGCCATTATTTTTAATGATGGGTTGGCTGCACAGAGGTACTCAGTGCAAATGGAGTCCGAGATAGAGGGCCTTTACCTGGTGGTCGATTTGGCAGGTGATGGACCAGATGGTCCCAGCCAGGGATAGGTTGGGGATCCTGCTGGTATACCATGCACCCCACTGCCCAGTGGCATCCCTAACTGCTCTAGCCACTCTGGTCTCAGAGCTGGTCTTGCGGTCTCCCAGGCTTATTGTCTTGGGGGATCTCAATATCCACGCTGAGGTGGGATTGCATGGGGCAGAGCAGGAGTTCATGGATGTCACAGCTACCATGGGACTGTCCCAGTTGGTGGTTGGCCCAACACACAAGGCAGGGCATACTAATGTTTTGCACTGACCTGGAGGTAGGGGGTCCGTTGTTAGGAGACGTAGAGCGTACACCATTGCCATGGTCAGACCATTACCTCCTGCAGGCCGCCATCCTGGCACGTCTGCCTGACCGTAGGGGTGTAGGGCCTAGTTGGTTGGCCTGCCCCCGGAGACTTATGGATCTGGTTAGATTCCAGAATGCCCTGAGGGAGATTCCTGGAGATCTTGATGGCCACTTCATCAATGACCTTGTGGCCTTTTGGAACAGCTGGATAGCGGAGGCCATTCATCAGGTGGCTGCTAGGTGGCTGCTCTTGAGGCTTCAGCACCACAGGGGTCCGTGGTTTAATGAGGACCTGCAGTGGCTGAAGAGGGTCAGTGATTAACACATGCCCAAGCAGATTGGTTGCAGTAGAGAGCATGGTTAAAAGCGTATACTGTGGCTGTATGGGCAGCAAAGAAGGGATTCTTTGCTTCCCTTATGTCAGCTCAGTCATGTCCAGCGGACAGTTTCCAGGTGGTGAGAGGATTGGTTAGTCCTGCCTCTCTCCGCCTGGGTATGGATTCATCCACAGCCCACTGAGGCACGTTCTTGACATATTTTGCGGATAAAAACGCTTGTATTGAGCATGATTTTAATGCTGTCAATTTGGAGGCAGCGGCACAGCCAGAGGAAGGGATCGCTCTGTCCGGTCAGTTTTTATGGGAGGACTTTCAACTGGCAACGCCTGCCGTGGGAGCGGATGTCTTGGGGGTCTGGGAGGATCACAACATGCGAATTCGATCCTTGCCCGTCCTGGCTGATAAGAGCAGCCAGGGAGACCTTGGGTCCAGTGCTGACCAGGGTGGTCAATGCCTCTCTTCAGGAGGGGAAAGTACCGGAGTGTTTGAAGGAGGCTGTTGTTCACCCCCTCCTCAAGAAACCATCTCTTGACTTTGATGCCTCGGCGAGCTACCAGTCGGTCTCTAATCTTCCCTTTTTAGGGAAGGTTACTGAGCAGGTAGTGGCCCATCAGTTTCAGGTTCATCTGGACCACATCAGTTTTCTAGATCCCACGCAGTCCGGCTTTCGTCCAGGGTACAGTACGGAGACAGCGTTGGTAGCCTTAGTCGACGACCTTCTCGTGGAACTAGATAGTGGTCGTATGACCCTTCTAGTTGTTTTAGTTCTGTCAGCAGTTTTCAACACTGTTAACGACGAGTTGTTGGTGACACACGTACAAAATTTGGCTGGAGTGCATGGGACCATTTTGCAATGGTTCTGTTCTTATTTGATGGATAGGTTCCAGCAGGTGGTACACAGGGATTGTAAGTCTTCCCCAGTGGGCCTCCGGTGTGGAGTACCACAGGGGTCCATCTTGTCCCCACTCCTGTCGAATGTGTATATGAAGCCGCTGGGGGAGGTCGTTCACAGCTGGGGGGTCCAATGTCATCAATATGTGGACGATACCCAGCTCTATTTGTCTTTTTCATGAGACCTAGGGCCGGTGGTCTCCTTGCTGTCCTGGTGTTTGGCGGCTGTGGGGCACTAGATGAGTCGGAGCCGGTTGAAGCTCAATCCTGACAAGACAGTGGTGATGTTGGTTGGTGGGGCCGGTGATCTGAGCGAAGGGGTCTCCCCCATTATTGGGGGTGTTCACTCTCCATTAGAATGATCTGTGCGGAGTCTGGGGGTGCTCCTAGATCCACAGCTGCACCTGGATTTTCAGGTGTTGGCAGTGGGCAGGGGCACCTTCTGCCAATTACATCTGGTGAAAAGACTCCGCTCTTACGTCTCGGACTCCGATCTCACCACTGTCATCTATGCGTTTGTTACCGAAGCTGCAGGGAGCACGTAACACCTGTGCTCCGGGCGCTGCCAATTGCGTTCTCGGCCTGATTGAAGGTGCTGGCTTTGAGGTTTAAAACTCTACACGGCCTGGGCCCCGCTTATCTGAAAGATTGCCTCACCACCTGGGTCCCGGGGCGGCCCCTGTGGTTGTCTGGGGATGCCCTCCTAGAGGTCCCGTGTTATCAGCGAGTCCAGACAAATAGGAGGGCGTTCTCAGCAGCCGCACCGTTGCTTTGAAATGCTCTCCCAGCTGAGGTTCACCTCAGCCTGGATCTCCTGTCCTTCAGACATAATTGCAAGACATGGCTTTTCTGCCAGGCTTTTTTGGGGGGAAAGGGGGGTGGGAATGGGTTAGGGTGGATTTTATACACAGGTTTCTATTATCGTTTCTATTTCTGTTTTTGTCATTTTATTGATGTTTTATGAAATTGTATTTTTATATTGTTTTATTCTGTAAGCCGCCCCGGGACACCAGTAGTAAGAGGGGCAGGGTATTAAGTTCACCTAAATAAAATTTTAATTTTTAAAAAAAAAATTTTTAGCAAAGCATCTGACGAAGTCCCCCATGATATCCTTCTTGACAAGCTGGTTAAATATGGGCTAGATGATACTACTGTTAGGTGGATTTACAGCTCATTGAAGAACTGTACCCAAAGTGTGTGCATAAATGGCTCCCCATCAATCTGAAGGGAAGTGTCAAGTGGGGTGCCTCAGGGCTTGGTCCTGTACTGTTCAACATCTTTATTAATGACTTGGATGAAGGAGTAGAGGAAATGCTTATCAAATTTGAAGAAGATGACACAGAACTGGGAGGGATAGCCAATACCTTAGAAGACAGAAACAAGATTCAAATTGATCCTGACAGGATGGAAAGCTGGGCCAAAACTAACACAACGAAATTCAATAGAGATAAATGTAAAGTTCTGCATTTAGGAAAGAAAAATCAAATACACAAGTATAGGGTGGGTGATATCTGGCTTGGCAGCAGTACACGTGAAAAGGATCTTGGGGTTGTAGTTGATCACAAGCTGAACATGAGTCAGCAGTGTGATGCAGTTGCTAAAAAGGCTAATGCAATTTTGGGCTGCATTAACAGAAGCATAGTGTCCAGGTCACAGGAAGGAATAGTTTAATTCTATTCTGCACTGGTCAGACCTCATCTGGAGTACTGTGTCCACTTCTGGGCACCACATTTTAAGGACATTGCCAAAATTGGAACGGGTGCAGAGGAGGGCGACAAAGATGGTCAGGGGTCTGGAAAGCAAGTCCAATGCGGAAAGGTTGAAGGAGCTGCGTATGCTTAGCCTGGAGAAGAAAAAACTAAGGGGAGACATGATAGCCATCTTCAAATATTCTTCAGCTGCCCCGAGCTGCCATAGGGCTGGAGGGAGAGGGATATAAATCTTTGAATAAATAATAAATAAAATATCCGAAGGGCTATTACATAGAAGATGGAGAAGACTTGTCTTCAGGAGCAACAGAGCACAGGACTAGACCCAATGGGCTCAAGTTAAACATTAGGAAAAAGAACTTTCTAACACTAAGAGCTATTTGATAGTGGAACAGACTGCCTAGGGGTGATGGTTGGCTGTCCTTTGCTGAAGGTTTTCAAACAGAGGCTGGACGGCCATCTGTCAGGGATGCTGTAGCTGTGGATTTCCTGCATTGAGCAGGAGATTGGACTAGATGACCTCTGAGGTACCTTCCAACTCTAAGATTTTATGATTCTAGGGAAGAATGCCTGTCCATGTATTAGAATTATGTTAACCCTTCAAATGGGGGCTTACTGAATGCACAAAGGAATACACAGAGGGGGCTGCACGTTTATTAGGGTCTACACGCTAAGAATTCGAGTTGGGGCTGTATGGACCAAACCCAGACCCCAGGGGCTGTCTCATTTGTTAACATCCTTCGTTTTCAACTGGGAACATTACTCCTCTGCCACCACCCTCGCTCACCCCAGAGTATCCTGCTCTCTAAACCATCTTCTCCCCTTTTCCCATGCTGCCCCCAATGCTGAACTCTCTCCAGGTACATCGCTGGCGCTATATCAATGCTTATAATAAATAATAATAATAAACACATATGCTCTGCTCCCTCCCTTCAAATCTCCCCAATCTCCCCTTTTTTGTCAGACTTTCCCATGCTCCTTTCCCCCACAGCCTGCTCACTGATGCTCCTTCTACTGTCCTTCATCGAGGATCGCCTTCTTCCCTGTAAGTATCTGCATCTGCAACTTCATGACTATATACCCCTCTCCCCCTAAGTTTTCCTCTTTCTTGCTTCTCCCCACCCGTGTCTATTCTAGATTGTAAGCCCGCCCCAGGGCAGGGAGCTGTCTTTAATTCATAACTGTTCACTACCAGGCACATTACTTATGATATAAAAATAATTAAGAAGAAGAAGAAGAACATTGCTTTTAAAATAACATTAAGAGCTTCAGGGACCATTGTTCACTGCTTTTTCCCCATTGAAACACAGTTATACAGGGGTGCCTGATTATACTGTGATGAAGCAGTGCTCTTATTACCAGTATACAAGCATCTTGCCTTAAGCAATATATTAATATAATGAGCACTAATTATTCCAATTTTACTATATTTCTTCATCTGGTGGACTGTACTCACAATCCTGATGTCTGGATAAAGTTCAGAAATTCCATAAAGTTATGGTAACTTAACTGATGCTACAAGGTTTATGTTCTTTTTATGGCTTATCAAGTCTGGGAGATAAGTCATAAAAAGAAGATTACTTAACCCCAACTTGTTCAATATAGTATTCAGATCACACATAAAACATTCGCTATTTACAATATAATCAACACTTTTGACTACTTAACAGTCACTTATCAACATTTAAAAGCCTCTACTATGAACTGCTCACTTACACAGAAGATTTACCGGTACGAGGATCATTGAAGGTGGTTGTTCTTGTGTTATGATCAACAAAGTATCTAACACCTTCTCTAGTGTATCGGATTTCCCAGCCCTCAGGGAGAGGGTCCTCATTTTGCAAGCTGTAAGATAAATGTATACTGCTTTAATTTTCGAACTGCATACAATTTCAGACAGTAATTTTAACCTTGACTGATGGATATGCACAGATTAACCTGAACTGTATATCAGGAGTGGCCAAGAGGTAGATCGTGATTTACTGGTAGATCACGAGTCAGTTTCCAGTAGATCATAATGTGGAAAGGGGAACGAGTCTCTCAGAAATGATTTTTGGGAGGAGAGCAGGAATGGCACCCAAGGGAAGAGACAGGCCAGCAGAGCTCCTCTAGTGCAGAAAAAAGCTCTCTCCTAAAGGGGAGCGCTCCTCTCCACCCCTGAGACCAGTTGCCAAGGTGCCCATGAACTGGGAGGCAGCAGGTTGGGTCCCTGCCCAGAGCACTGGAGCCAGTGAGTGAAGTCCTGGTAGATTGCCCGAGGTTGATGCCTGGATCAAGTGGATCACATGCACCATAAATGTGGCCACCTTTGCTGTATATAAACTTACCCTTGAGTTCGGGGATCTTCCCATTGTGTTGTTTTTGTGTTGTGATTTACAAAATACACCCTATCATTTGAATCCACTCTTCTTTCTGAAAAGGAAAATAAAAAGGAAAACGATTAGATACCTCTATGGTAATTTTCTCTTCAATTCATATATCCAAATTAACAGGTTATCATCTTACCCCAGCCTGGTGGTAAAGGACCCAGTGGATCATTTTCTGCTGACAACATAGAAGCCTGGGTACAAAGAATGAAGGATATTATCTTGAGAAGAGGCAGTCAAGTTAAAATACAAATACTGGTTACACATAGTGTTTGATTTGTACAACATTGCATTTACAAAAGAGGTTAACTCATCATAACTAGTACCATACAATTTAGTTAAATCAAGACCATGAGTCAATTGATTAGACTAATATTTTTCACTTTGTAAGCCTGAACATTTCTAAATATCTAGTCTCAAGCTTTCTATCAAACCTGGCTTCATCATTATGGAAATTAATTTGCTTTCCTAGATTGATTATTTGCATTTTTAATAACTTTTGGCAATATAGTGTTTTAATATTTGAAATTTACATCAAGATTTCATGAAAATCTAGTTTATCATTGTGGCAGGGAAGTGTCACAAGGGGCTGCTGTGTCATGGGAAAGGAGACAAAAAGGTCGCCAAGTCCCAAGATGGCCACTGACCGGAAGTTAAGTGTGTCTGGGGCGTGGCTCAAGCATATAAAGAAAGTGTCTGAGCCAGTCAGGGAGGAAGTCAGTTGTGGTCAGTCTTGCCATGGAGTTGTGCGAGTGTGTTGGGCCAATGAGTGAGAGCAGTCAGGCTGGGGAAGAATGCTAAGCGGAATGGGAGCCAGAGTAAGAACCATGCGGGAAGCCCAGCTACAGGCTTGCATACAGTCCTTATGTAAGGAGGTGAACATAAAAGGATACTGCCAAGGAAGCAGGTGAAGGGGCTGGGAGCCTTAGAGGCAAACAGGGGTTGCCTGGGTTTAAGAAAGACCAGCAGACAGGGGGCTGCTTGGCTTAGTCTGAACTATGAGAGACTGTATGCAACTGTGTTAAATAAAGTGAGCATTTGGACTAATTCCCTGACTGAGTGTGCTGCTTTGGCCCGGATCCTGTGTGTACTTATCACTGCCAGGCCTCCATGCTGTTATATCTAATGGAGAATGCAGTCAAGCCCTAACACTAGATGTCAAGCTGGTATAGAAGAAGGGGGGCTGAAGTTGGCCAGGGTGTTGGCCAGGAATCCAGGTGAGTGAGGATTGTGCCCTGAAAAGCAGCTGAGAGTAAGGCAGTTAGTGAGGAGCAGCCATGGAGAACGTGAACCTGGCCAGAAGCAGACGTGTGGAAAGGGACTGAAAGATGGGACAGTAGAGGAGTGCACTGGGTCTGGAGACAGCCGTGCAGTGTACAGGTGTGGGTGGAGTCTGTGTTGCAGCAGCGTGGCAAGAGTTCTCCAAGACAGGGTACTCGAGCATCAGGACAGCCGAAGATTCCACAGGAGTGACGTGGACAGACAGTGTGGGAAGTGAAGTACAGGGGACCCCACGTGGGAGTTACCCATAGGCGCTGTTATGTCTGTAGGAAGCAGGAACACTTACAAAAATGGTGACCCTCCTGAGAAATGCATAGAAAGCCATGGACTCTGGGTTACCAGAGACAGGGAAGAAACTTGAAAGGACACTGGAACCCAGGACTTAAAAGAGAAAGACTGCTGGAAATGTGGAAAGGAGGGCCATGAATGAAGGAATTGCCCCTCCTTGAAGAAGAAAGAGAAAGGACTCTGGGGTGCCAGAGCAGGGCTTATGAGGATGTAAATAAATGTGTGGGAAGCGCTGCTGGGGTTGTCAGCAGCAGCGTCACCTTAAGTGTGCATGCCCAAAGAGAGAGCCCCAGAGGAAAAGGCAGAAAAAGAGCCTGCAAGCTGCAACAGTACCTGGGGTTACTGAACTTAGGCCACTTTTATACGAGGCGCGGCTGGAGACACGGGGCTTTGAAGAGGCGCGTTTTGAAGGCCTGCTTTACGAGGCTTTCAGAACACACCTCTTCAAATCTTCATATCTCCAGCTGCTATCACTGCCAAGAACAGGCAGCACGTCACTTCCTATAACACGGGGAGCGTGTAAACACTCCCCGCGCAGCTCCGGAGACACTTCTAAATGCCTTGTATAAAAGTGGCCTAAGAGTCTAGAGGAAGAAGCTGAGAGCTCTATCCCAAATAGGGAAGGAGGACAGGGAGTTCTAGAGAAAATGAATGAGGTTGTGAGCTTGTAAGGAAGAAGGGGGGAAAGACCAAGCCTCCCAAACTAAAGTTGATGGGGTCTGGCTGGAAATAGTCTTAAGCAAGCTGAACTTTGCAGTGATACTAAATGAAAACCTTTGGCAGGAGGTAGCACAGTTAAAAGAAAATCTGGCAAAGTTTGCTCAGAACAGTCAGAAGGGGACGCCTCACAGACTGAAGGTAAGTCTCAGGAGGAATTGGAAGGATTGGCTTTACTAGAAAAGCATTAGGGACAAAGAGAGAAAAGTCCTGGGAGTGTCAGATTACTGGGACGAGACTAAAAGGTCAAGGCCTGGAAGGGTCTGCTGGGTCCCAGGGTGGGGTGTAGAGAAAGGTCGTGAGGGCCGGCACCCCACAAGAGAATGCTATAGGGCAGAGTGTTCAAGACAAAAGGCGGCGGCGCTCCTAAAAAGAGGGGCTAAGAGCCCCTAATATGTCTGGATCAGGACTAGGTTTAAGAGGAGCGAGCCTCCCTAATATTTGAGGGTGAGGATGGCTATAAGGGGTGTTGGGAGGCCAGTGGGACCACACCTAATGGGGTGTGATACCTGTTGGATTGGGTTGTGTGGGGTACCTGAGCTGAGAGCTCCAAGAGATGGGGCAGGACCCTTGGGTATGGCCCTAAACAAAGGAAAAATAACTGGGTATAAAACAAATATGGGGTGGGGAACCCTTGAGTACAGCTCTAGATCAAAAATGCTAACTCTGGAGAGGAGTACAACATAGATATGGGATGGGAAACCCTTGGGCATAGCCCTAAACCTTAACTAAAATAGTCTTGGAGAGAGACAAAATAATAATTATGGATGGGTTGCTAGAGCCCGGTGATGGAATGTTAAAACCCTGCGTTTATATAAGGGGAAAATGGAACTGGGGACAACTGTTAAATGAGGAACATGGGAATGTAATAATAAAATGTAAGATGGTGGGACTACTGTAAGACAGCCTATCTGAGATAGGGCTATCTCATCCAAGGGGGAGGTGTGTAGCAGGGAAATGCCACAGGTGCCCTGGAAAAGGAAACAAAATAGCCACCAGCAAGTCCCAAGATGGCCACTGACAAGAAGTCAGTCTGTTTGGGGCATTAGTAAGTGGCTGAGCCAGCCAGGGAGGAAGTCAGTTGTGATCAGTCTTGCCATGCAGTTGTGCGAGCGCGTTGGGCCAGCGAGTGAGAGCAGTCAGTCGGGGGAAAAGCTGCTAAGGGAAATGAGAGCCAGAGTAAGAGCCCTGTGTGAAGCCCAGCTAGAGGTTTGGGACTACTCCTGATGTAAGAAGGTGACCATAAAAGGAGACCGCCAAAGAAGCAGCTGAAGGGGCTTGGAGCCGTAGAGGCAAACCCCTGTTACCTGGGTTTGAAGAGAAGCCAGCAGAAAGGGGGCTGCTTGCCTTAGCCTGAGGTATGAGACCACTGTATGCAGCTCTGTTAAATAAAGCAAGCATTTGGACTAATTCCCTGACAATTGGAATAAAAAAAATGAACAGCAGTTCAGTGTGCAGTCTGCAATGAATGTGGAAGGAAGTTAACGAACAGGATTGTTTAAATCCAATCAATATGGTGTTGGTTTGAGAGCTATTGCATCTCATTTTTTTATTCCAATTGAGGCTTTAGAATTTCCAGCTGAACACTGTGAGCTAGAGGAGTAAGAAGTGGGAATTTTATTTCCATTTCCTGGTATTCCATATTTATCTTTGTACGGCTGAAAAGATGATGTAACCAATCAACATCAACATTATCTGTAACTCCCTGGTGAATGACATCAAGAGCAACTGAGGATTATCTTAAGGCGGAGTTTATCCTGTTCTGTCAAACAAATTGATATGTCTTGATGAAGATTATTCCAAAACGAGTGAAGTTACCCGGGAACTTGTTGAATATGATGGAGCATAAATAAGAATACGATGGAGTATAAATAAGTGTGACTGTACATTGGATGCTATGACTTTATTGACATGTTAGATTGTTACTGATTATTCCGAGGTTTTCAATTTCTATTGGTTGTGATGTTTTTAGAATGCTTGTTGAGTACCCATTTCTACAGTGTGTGTATAATAAAATTGGAATGTGCGTATATTAAGCTGTTCCATTTCACCCATAGTATTCATTTATTTTGATAAAGGTTTACAGGGGTACACTGTTCTGCCAGCATAAGATCTTAGGGTAGTTCTTCACAGGACTTCAAGTTGTTAGTGGTTCACGGAAATCACATTAAGTAACCCAAATTAATTGCCTAACTTACTGCAAAATATAAAAATGTATAAGTCCTCATAAAACATGCTCCCCTCTGTCAGATCAGCCATTTCAATCACCCTTATATATATATATATATTTTGTGATGTTGTCCTAGATACAGTGTTCCAAAAAAGTTGTTAAATAAAACACTTTAAAAAGTGAAAAAGCTCAATTATTTTTCAAAACTGCCATAAGAAATGTCTCCACATTTCCCTACATAGCCACTCTCACTTAGAGCCAGATATAGAAAGCTTCTGATTTAGATTTGGCATCTTATAACAATTAAGAGGTCCTTATACTTCTTATGGAGACTGCACAATCCATTAATCATTACTTCAGCTGTTGTGAACTAGATCCATACCCGTCCTGGCTGGTGAAGGCCAGCCGGGAAACATTAGGGCCGTTGTTGACAGGGGTGATCAACGCCTCCATTAGGGACAACAGAGTGCTGAGCCGTCTCAAAGAGGCGGTGGTGCGGCCTCTGCTCAAAAAGCCATGTCTGGACACTGACTCCCTAGCCAGTTATCGGCCTCTCTCTAACCTTCCCTTTTTAGGGAAGGTTATTGATTGGGTGGTGGCCCAGCAGTTACAGGGGCATCAGTTTTCTTGATCCCTCACAGTCTGGTTTTCGCCCCAGGTTTGGCTCAGAGACTGCACTTGTGGCCTTGGTTGATGACCTGTGCCATGAATTGGATCAGGGCAGATCCTCAATTTTGATCTTATTAGATCTGTTGGTGGTGTTTGATACCGTTGACCATGAGATGTTGGTGGCAAGGCTGCGGGACTGGGCTGGAGTGAGTGGAACTGTTCTTGAAGGGTTCCGCTCATTCCTGGCAGGGAGAACTCAGCGGGTGGTTCTTGGGGAATGGACATTGTCTCCCCGCCCACAGGGTTCTATTCTGTTCCCTCTCCTGTTCAACGTGTATATGCAACCTTTGGGTGAGGTCATGATAGGGTTTGACGTACGATGTCATCAGTATGCCGATGATACACAACTTTACCTCTCATTTTCTGGAGACCCAGGCCCAGCAGTCTCGGTGCTTGGCAGCTGTGGGGGACTGGATGAGGACGAGCTGTCTGAGGCTGAATCCTGACAAGACAGAGGAGATGTTGGTGGGTAGGGCTGAGCGGGTGGTGGCTCCCATCATTGGCGGGGTCTGCCCCTCCTCTGGCCACTCCAGTTCGTAGACTGGGGGTGCTCCTTGACCCTCAGCTCTGCCTGGATTGTCAGGCGGAGGCTGTGGCGAGAGGAGCATTTTGCCAATTAGATCTAGTACGACGACTGAGGCCATATGTCTCGGGCTCGGATCTGGCCACTATCATCCATGCTTTCATTACCTCTCGACTGGACTACTGCAATGTGCTGTACATGGGGCTACCCTTGACGATGGTCTGGAGGTTGCAGCTGGTGCAGAATGTGGCGGCCCACCTCCTAACGGGGACGGGCCGCCACGAGCACATTACACCGGTGCTCCGTTCTCTGCACTGACTGCCTATTGTCTTCCGGGCCCAATTCAAGGTGTTGATTATGACTTATAAAGCCCTAAACAGCTTGGGCCCTGTTTACCTGCGAGACCGCCTCAGGTCATTTTGTGGGCCTTGCAGTCGACCGGGGGCACCCAACTTGAAGTCTCCCGGGTATGCTGGGTGGCAACGGTGGGGAGGGCGTTCTCGGTGGCCACACCTCAGCTGTGAAATTCTCTCCCGTTGGAGGTCCATTTGTCCCTGACCTCCCCTCATTCCGTAGATGTTGTAAGACCTGGTTGTTCCGTCAGGCCTTTGGGGAGGGTGGGAGGGGTTTTATTTGCTAGCTGCCCTTTTATATGTCCATTTTATATATTGTAGTTAGATGGCTTTATTGTTATGATTTTATATTGTTCACTGCCCCGAGCTGCTGAGGTGCAGGAGGGTGCGGGATAGAAGTCTTTTGTAAAATAAAAAATAAATAAGCTACGAGAGAGGGATGCCTAAAACTCTGCTCTCTTTTTCTGTCTATGTCCGGTCGAGGGAGCTACCTGCAGAATAATTTTAGTAAGTCTAAAATGGAGGAAAAGCTGCTAACAAACTTGCTCTTTTAATGTGCTTCTAATTTTTGTTATGATCTTTGTTTTTGTTTTAATACTAATTTAGGAAACTGGATTATCTACAAAACATGGTCAACATCATGGAAAGCAGTTGTAAAGAGAAACAGATGAGATCCAAACAATACAAATTCTTTTTCTCATTTAAATATTGGTGCTTCTGTCTGATGGTTAATGAAGTGGGTCCCCAAGTTAGGATTGGTGTAGCTAACATTTAGAGAGCGTGTTTAGCTAACATTTAGAGAGCGTGTTTTACCAACCGCCTAATCTATTCTCAGGTGAAAATAATGAAATCAGATTTCAAGATGGTGTGAAAATCAACTACAGAAGTAAAATGAACTGTTTAAGATGGAGTGTTCTTTATATGAGGGCATGAAACAAAAAGTGATATTATAATGTATTTGATCAGCAGAAAAACAAGAACAAATTTAACATACTGTCCTTTAGTCTCTCTCTCTTTAAGAACACTCACACTTTGAACAAATTTGAAATGCATTCTGCTTGAAAACAATTCTGCCAATTTAATATTT
Organism: Sphenodon punctatus; assembly: GCA_003113815.1. NCBI lineage: Eukaryota > Metazoa > Chordata > Lepidosauria > Sphenodontia > Sphenodontidae > Sphenodon > Sphenodon punctatus. The sequence continues at coordinate 753,631 of QEPC01009848.1, read as the reverse complement.
TGCATTGTTCCCTTCCATTGTTTTACTACTACGGATATTGACTTTCAAACAGTATCTTTGTTTCAGAGCATGTCAGTATTTCTGATTATTCCCTTATTGAAATCAAAATCATGCTTCCCGGTTTTGTCACAAACCAAAACTACTGTTTCAAATGAACAACAAAAACTAATCCGAAGTTTCAGCATACACAAAGACTATAAGTAGCAGACAAAGTATATAGAAAATGATGTATGAGCAGTCATTTGAAAAAACTTTTTAATAGCATTATGGGCATTTTCACACAAGACACTCTCCACCCACTACCCACCCACTATACATGTTGCAGGGCTGCAGTGTTGCCCTATGAGTGCCCTGTAACATGTATAGTGGGTGGGTGGAGAGTGTCTTGTGTGAAAATGCCCTATAAAACATCAGTTGCACTTTAAGCATCATTAAAAAGGAAAATTACTTACCTTATAAATCTGCTCCTCTGAGCATATCACCTTGCAGGACTCTCATCCTATTACTCAGCTTCATAGCATAAGACTGACAGAACACTCCAAATTCTCAAGGTTTTCTCAGTGTCTAAGAGTAATCTTACTGGATAGGTGTGCAAACCTCTCCGATTTTAACTTAGAAAGTTTTCACACAAGACACTCTCCACCCACCCACCTCCCACCCACTATATATGTTACAGGGCACCCCAACACTGCAGCCCTGCAACATGTATAGTGGGTGAGTGGAGAGCGTCTTGTGTGAAAATGGTCTTAATTGTTGCCCTGGATATTCCTTCAACTGTCTTTAGACTATTCCTTCTAGTCAGTTCCTAACTTAGTAGGAACATACAGGGTGGAAAGAGTTGGTATATATGTACCCAAAAAGTACACCAGAATCTCTTTAAAGCTACCACCTTGTTTAAGAGTTGCTAGCTGTTATGACTGAGGAGAAAAACAGAAGTGTAAGCTAAGCATGTAACTGACAGATGTCTACACAAGTCTGAAGAAAACATGAACATTTTTGAGACACAAGTAAGTGTGGTATCACCAGAACTTTTTTGTCCAGTCAAAAAGTAGCAATGGCCAGGATTCTAAGAGTTAAGAAGCAAAGCCAAGTCTCACAAAGGTGCAGTTTAAGCCAACTGGGCCCAAGCAACACACACTTTTCTGAATACATGGATGGTATACTCGATCAATATCTCATTGTGGGCGACTTACATAAGTAGAGTTTATTTTGCAGAAGAACTTAGAACTTAGAAAACTACTCTCTGCTTTCCTATCCCATAATAAATTCCTGCTGTTGAACTTGTTAGGGAGCTTACAGCACTGACAATGTCTCTGAAGGCATCATCTCTAGCTATCAAAAGACAATTGGTGCAAAGTGCTAGAGGTACCAATAAAGCAAACAGTACTCCAACTGCATCAAGAGGTCCAACTCATTTTAATGCAGGAACAATATACTGTCAAAAACGGTGCTGCAGTTTGGACCTGAGTCTGGAAAATTGCAGGAATGATTTCCTGCAATGGACATGGTTTCCTGAACTTGCGTCCCCAAACATACAACAATCATCTGCATCTTTCTCCTAGTCCTGAAGGATGAACGGGAGGGGGGGGTGTGTGACCAGAGGATTTAGTACAGAGCTACCTGGAATGAAGTGTTTCAGTAAGAATGCATTCCAGGTAAGCTGCCCAATTTGCTCTCTATTAATGCTTCCAGGCCATCGGATACTTCTATGGTGGCAATGATGCCTCCTAAAAGAGCTAGGAAAACCATGAATAAGGTGCATAGAGGAGTTCCCTACTTTAAAGGGGACTTCACAGGACGCTTGGGTGCCGAAACGATCCAGACGAGAAGCTGAGTTTGTGCTAATGCCAACTGCGCAAACAATGAAATGCACTGCTCAGTGGCCCTCTGTGATTCATGAATATACGTCTCAATGATTTGTCCTTTGAAGCATTCTGGACTGGCCTCATATTAAAATAAAACATTATTTATTCATTCGTTCAAAAATGTCTTTGGGAAAGAGATCTCACTGAAGGATTAAATGGAGACACACAATGTCCCAATTTGGGAGGCAGTAGCTGAAGTTGTTCTGGCACTCCTGTAGTTGCAAGTACACGACGCAAAAAAAAACCCACAAAAAAACATAAATGGTCTGTCTCCTGCACACACATTGCATGAAGTAACTCACATTAAACAAAATGGATGTCTTGAAATAAAACAGAAATCATGAGAACCAAGTACTTAAAATAAGTATCAAACTGAAAGTGTGCAAAAGATTCCAAACAACTCTTGGGTGATAAAGGGGCAAACAAAACTGCTGATAAAAGTACCAAAACACCAAACCACCACAGAAAAGACTGTAGAGACTTGCCCACATTACCTCAAGCGGCAAATTTCCCAACAGGGAATCTGCCACGAATCTCGGCATGTGAGCATGGAAGTAGAAGAGTCATCAGCCAGATATTGCAGCTTTTTTTCTTACAATTGACAGGGCTGGACTTCGAGCCCTGACATTTGTAAGAGAAAAGGGCACAGGACCCAGCTGATGACGTTTTTACCCCCATGCCCACGTGCAGAGCTCAGCGGCAGATTCCAGCTGGGAGATTCGCCGCTCAAGGTACCGTGGGCAAGCTGCTTGTACTGCAGAACTGAAGCTTTCTCTAAGTCAGAAGATGATGCAAGTTCCTGCTGATGCTATTCCCCTACAAAGCAAAAAAAAGCCACCCAGAAACAAAAACACCGCCCCCACTTTTACTAGCTGGAGAGTTCCACATGTTTCATGCTTAGGAACAGAGATCACAGAATGAGAATCCTTAACAGGAGATATTTTTGAAAAAAAATAAGATTTTAAAATAGAAACCATTACAAAAATTACTGATACTAGTTATTCTTTAAAATATCAAATGTCTCATATGTACAGTTGTGTACTTATGAAAAAAAATTCATAGTTTGCTACAAGTTACCGAATAGAGGTATCGTTGGTTAAACTGTTGCATAGCTCCTTGTAGCTGATTGCGTTGAGACTGCCACTGCTCAAAATTTCTGACTGATTCCATTGTAGGTCTCTGCCATGTTGTTGTCCTTGTGTTATGGTCCACATAGTACACTCTTCCACGATCATCAACCCTTCTTTCCCACCTACCAATCAAAATACCAAAATCATCTATTTTTCCCTCATAACTTTTTTTTTTTTTAAATCCTGTAGCATACTAAGTTCCTAGCTAATATTTTAAAGTAAACATCTAGCTGAAAGACAGGAATGAGGTTTAATTCCGGATATATGCTATATCTCTTGGTGTTCTGCTTCTGTCACTCTTTCCATTTTGTACATAAAAACGTAAGAAGTGCCATCTGACAGTAGCTAATCTTGGTTGCTTGGGGGACGTACCCAACAGGTCATAATGGGGCAATGCGTTCCCTGAGTGTTTTTAAACAAGTGGGGGGGGGCGTGTCTCACTCAGGTGTAGTATGTGGGGAGAGATTCTAACGGGTGGTTCCAAGTGTGGTTACCACAGCAGCTGCCGGGCTGGGTGAAGCATGCTGAGCTGGCCTTTGAAACTGATATGTCCCGGTGTAAGCGCTTGGGAAGCTAACCCTGAGCCACTGTGGGGAAGGTGGCATAGAAATTCAAATAAAATAAAATTTGCTCTAGAACCTGTCACTGCCAGAGTTAAGAGCTGGGGGGAAAAATCTCTGTGATTGCTGTTTCTGATGGAAAACAGCTCTTTCACCTTCATTTGCACAAGGAGGAAATTTACTGGCATTTTCCGTGATTGACAGGAAATTGCAAGCCACAACATCAATGGGACTGGAAACGCAGAAGTGGAAAATACCGACAAATGGCCAAAAGCACTCCTGAAAGTTTGGTATTTCCTGACCGAATAAGAGCACCTGCTCTCGCTTCGGTCCTTGCCAGAGTTTCCCATATTCTCTTCCTCATATTTTGATTACAAAGTGTCCTTTACATCTAAATGTTACATAAATGAAAAATAACTGAACATCAAGATCAGAAAAGATGAATGGAATATAGTATAGGTAACAGACATAAAACTAATATTCAAATAAAACCACCAATGACATTTATGAATATTATTTTGTTTGAAATTTATTTGAACAAAAAAGACATCATATGAACTATTGGTTTTATTAGCTACTGCTTCCAAAAATACTGTTAATATCAATAGTATTTTTTCCTTTAAACATAAATATCAGATTTGGAAACCAATTCTAAAATATGCAGCGACCAAAAAAATGCAAAATATCTATCTTACCCTGGTGGTAAAGGCTGTGGTCTCTCCCATGTTGTAGTTCTTGTGTTGTGATCAACGTAATAGGTTCTGCCATGAGGATCCTTTCTCTGTTCCCATCTTTAAAATAAAAAGATATTATATATTAACTCAACATGAAAAAGTTGCATGCAGAAAAAAACCCAGCTGGCTGGTGGGGGGAAATGGTTTAATTAAGCTCAGTCTTTACTCTAAGGCAAAGGGCAAAATTTGCCTCTATGTAATAGACCCACATGAAGCTTGGGATAACTTCCCCATATTTTACCGTAGTGTTTTAACTACTGAGAAACAAAGGCACTGGTTTGGAGTATAAAGGACCAACAGTTTATTATAGACATTTCTACTTCTACTGGATTAGGACACTGCTGTAAAGCGTGATTTTATTGGCAGATGAGAAAAATTAGATTAATACTAACGAAGAGGGAAGCCTTCACATTGTTTGCTTTCCCTGCAGATGAGCTAAACTGCTAAATGCTTGCGGGGTTTTTTTTGTTTTTTTTACACCTGTTATCTAAAACATTCACACTACTAACCAGGAAGTTTATTTATTTATTTATTTATTTAGTCAATTTATATCCCGCCCCTCCTGAAAACAGCTCGGGGCGGCTAACAATTTTAAAACATAAAAAAATACAACCATATAAAATTCAAAACAATCATAATAATATTAACAATTAAACAGGGCTAGGCCACAATAAAACAATAAATAAGGGTAGGAGATTAAAAAACCCTAACCCACCCTCCCCCCATAAGGCCTGGGCGAACAGCCAGGTTTTACAAACTCGCCGGAATGTTAAAAGACTTGGGGCCAGGCGAGCTTCCTCCGAAAGGGAATTCCAAAGGCGCGGCGCATCCACCGAGAATACCCTCTCCATTGTGGCCCCCCGGCAGACTGAAGGAGCCGCTCTGGGGCGTGGAGGGCGAGGCGGCCCCTGAGATACGAGGGGCCCAGACCGTGATGGGCCTTATAGATCAATACCAATACTTTGAACCTGGCTTGGCACGCTACTGGCAACCAGTGCAGAGTCCGGAGCACAGGTATTATGTGATCCTGGCGACCCGTCCCTGACAGGAGCTGGGCCGCCGCATTCTGCACTAGCTGCAGCCTCCGAACCAGGAACAAGGGCAGCCCCACGTAGAGCGCATTGCAGTAGTCCAGCCTTGAGGTTATTGAACGGGTGGTGGCTCAGCAGCTTCAGGGGCATTTGGACTGGGTTAACTTTCTCGATCCTTCGCAGTCGGGCTTTCGTCCAGGTTATGGCACAGACTGCGCTTGTGGCCTCGGCCGACGACCTCTCCCGTGAGTTGGACTGGGATCGTTCAACCCTATTGATCCTGTTAGATCTCTTGGCTGCATTTGATACCGTTGATCATGAGCTGTTGGTGATTTGGCTGCGGGACCGGGCAGGGATTGGTGGAACTGTTCTTGAATGGTTCAGCTCTTTCCTGGCCGGGAGAACCCAGAATGTGGTGCTGGGGGAGTTTTCATCTTCCCCTCGGGGCCTCACGTGTGGAGTACCACAGTGTTCTATCTTATCCCCTCTCTTGTTCAATGTGTACATGCAGTCTTTTGGGGAGGTTGTTAGGGAGTATGGAGTGAGAGGTCATCAATATGCTGTGACACCCAGCTCTCTCTCTCATTTTCCTCCGACTCGGGCCCGGCAGTCTTGGTGCTTACCCGATGTTTGTTCGCTGTGGAGGATTGGATGGGGGCGAGCTGCCTGAGACTAAATCCTGACAAGATGGAGTGGGGAAGGCTGGGGGAGTGGTGGCCCCCATCACTGATGGGGTCCGTCCTCCCCTGGTTTCTCAGGTCTGGAGTCTGGGGGTGCTCCTAGACCCACAGCTCCGCCTGGATGCCCAGGTGGCAGCTGTGGCAAAGGGAGCATTTCGCCAATTACATCTGGTGCTACGGCTTAGGACATATGTCTCGGACTCGGACCTGGCCACAGTCATCCATACTTTTATTACCTCAAGACTGGATTACTGCAACGCGCTCTACGTGGGGCTACCCTTGGTGCTGGTTTGGAAGCTGCAGCTGGTGCAGAATGCGGCGGCCCATCTCTTGACTGGGACGGGCCAACGCCAGCATATTACACCAGTGCTTCGCTCTCTGCACTGGCTGCCGATAGGGTTCCGGGCCCAATTCAAGGTGTTGACCTTTAAAGCCCTATAAACGGCTTGGGCCCCACCTATCTGCAGGACCGCCTCACCCTCCGGGTCCTGGATCGACCCTTGTGGTCGGCTGGGGGCGCCCTCCTCGGGGTTCCCCGGGTATCTACTATGAGGAGGGCGTTCTCCATGGCTGCGCCACAGCTGTGAAACTCCCTCCCGTTGGAGTTCCGCTTGGCTGCCGACCTCTCCTCTTTTTGCAGACAATGTAAGACCTGGCTGTTCCACCAGGCCTTTCCTGAGGGAGATGGGGTGGGTAGGCTGGGTTAGGGTGTGTGGGGGGGGGGGAAGATGGGGTTTTATATTGTTTTTAATTGTAATTATTGTTGTTTGTTTTTAATGTTTAAAATGTTTGTTTTTTTTAAATGTTGTGAGTCGCCCCGAGATGCCTGAGGCAGGAGGGGGCGGCATATAAATTTTATTGTAAAATAAATAAATAAACCATCTCCAATTCACTTCACTGAATATTCCCAAACAGGGTCTCTTTTACAGCCTGCTGCCATGGTAGGTTTTCCCTTCTACTGTTCCCATTCCCTCACTAGATCTCAAATCAATGGAGAGGCTATACTCAGAAACATATCCCTCAAAGAAATCTGTAGAATTCTGCTCAAAATGTTTCTGTTTCTACTGCCCCTCCCTTGCATGCATCTCCAGATGACTCCTCCTTGCACAGATCCACTCCACCTTCAACAATCCTCTATTCCAGGGATTCTCAACTTAGTGCTCAGGAGCACCAGAGTGTTCTGGCAACATATGAAAGTGCTGCACAAGTCAGCTGTCAGTAGTGCTCAGGAGCACTTAGTCCTTCATTAAATTCAATGTAAGCTGGGCTATTGACTTCAGTGTGCGGAGGATTATCCTTAATGACCTGTTAGTAGTAAGGCAAACTTCCCCTGTGTGTCTTTCAGCAGGGGAAAGACACCCAGATCTACCCTGCGAGTGTTTCCTCCTTCTTTCTAAAGGCCATGTGAGACACATCCTCACCCCAAAACCTTTTGTTTTGTAAATTAAATCCTTCAATTGGATTCCCACTCACCCACCCCCAGTCCATTCCTGCCACCAATGCCTATGTGAAAGCATTGACTAAGTCCTGGAAGCTCTATTTCTAAGGTTCAAAAGTTGGCTGGGGGGCAGGGGGGGGGAGAGAGAGAGAATTGGGCATTCATATCCCCACTGCTCTGCAAGTTCACGGGGATGTATCCCCTCTAGTTTCACTATAGTGATGTTCATGACAGGTTATGAATTTGCAGCAACTCTCAGCTCAGTTGCATTAGGCAATTGCTATGAGCCAGTGATGTTCTGTGGGGAAAATAAGCTCCACACATTCATGCGGTATCTTTGCCACTTCAAGCAGCAAAAAGAGTCACCTCTGGAAGTCACCAGGGAGCAACAGCCACCAGTGTTGCACCCGGCTGAGCTTGGAGCTAAAGACTCACAACATTGCCTGCCACCATTGCAGCCTCTGCTGCCTCAGCCACTGATTTGTGCCATGCTGGGGGAGCAGAGCCTGGAGGCTGTCCTGGACCTGCTTGCTGCAGCTGGATCCTGCTTTGTGTCCCTGCTGCACTGCTGCCATTGCTGGCCTTGCGTCCCCATTATTGAGGAAGCAGAGCCTGGAGCCTACCCTGAGCCTGCCTGCCCCAGCTGGAACCCATCCATCACCTCATGGCTGTCCTGGCACTAAACTTCATGCCCACCCAGGGCTCTTGCAGCCCTGCCATCACTGCTGTCCCTGCTGGGGGAGTAGAGTCTGACTCGGAAGACTCGAGGGAGCAGGAAACCCTTCTCACCCCCGACTCGTGGGGCTGCACCCCATCCCTGACGTGTGAAAGAGTCTCTAGCCTCACACAAGGTGCTGCACCCTGTGTTTGGTGTTGGGGGGACTGGGGCCGTCCTGGCCAGAGGAGCTGGTTGTCACTCTGCTTCTCCCGCCTCTTCCCCAGCTAAGAACTCCCAGGGCGGGGTCCTATGGGCGCCAGCTGTTGGCTGGGGCCGTTTGCTGGAGCGTGGCGTCTAGGGCCCCCCTCTGCCCCACAAGTAATGAAATGGATGGTTGCTGGAGTAGGGTTGGACAGCAGGATTAGCGAGCAGATCGGCCCAGTTTGGTTGGAGTATGGGAGCAGCAGTGAAGTACAGAGAGCTGGTGGGATCTTTGTTGATGCCGGTGGGAGAGGTAGCAGGAAAAACAGATGGTCTCGGCTCAGCTCGAGCAGGGGTGATCGGAGGCAGGTGTGATGCAAGAAGGAGAACTGTGCACGATGTTTGAACAGAGGAAGAGGGGTATATATTTATTGCCAGCGAAGAGACTCTCCCCCTTGGTGAGAGCAAGGGGGTGGAGTAGAGGAGGGTTTCTCCCTGGTGGCAGCAGGGTGGAGGTGGAAGATGTTTGGCAGGATGGCTAACACTACCTGTGTGTAGGTGTTGGGAGACTGCTAGATGGATGGAGGACATATTGTATGATTTATGTAAGGGTTAGGGTTGGGAGTTGTTAATTGGGGATTGTTATTGTATTTATGATGTATTATTGTATTATGTATTACTGTATTTTGCTTGTTGTAAGCCGCCTCGAGTTATCTCTTGATAAGAGAGTGCGGGATATAAATTAAAAGTGGATTGGAATCGCTGGCTTTCCTGGGAAAAGCCCGACACACAGGGCATTCTGCCCTGGAAGGTTTTTACCTGAGGGGCAGAGACATCCCCCACTCCGCCAGACTCCCCTGAGACTGTTCCCCCCCCACCCAATCCCATTAGGATCCCCACTCACCCCACTCTCCAGGCTGGGATTTGGTCTCCCCCTCCCCCCAGATCCCATTGGGAGTACCCCCTCCCCCCAGTCTTCACGTGTGTGGGCACAGAGTTAAATGTTCATTCCATTTCTTTCAGGAATGCCAATTGATGAAGAAAAAAAACACAGAGGTCTCCACTGACAACCTTGTCAGCTGTCATACCTGGTTATGCACAACAGGAGCGTTTGGTGTCTCCCGCTGCCTCAGGCTCCAAAGAGATGAGGGAATTGATAGCCTCATGATAGCTTGGTATGGCACGCTGGCAAAAAAATTATGTACTTGACTAAAAAGGGAATTGAAAATGAATTTTTGATAGTATTGTCCTATGCAATAGGAGCCTTTGCGCTATCCAGTAGCCTAAAGAGGCTTTTAAAATAAATAAATAAATAAATAAAATAAAATAAATAAATGCTGGATTATTATTATTATTATTATTTTTAGTAGATGATAAATGCAGATTTTGGTATTTTTAGTCAGAGAATTTCTTGCTGGACAAGAGGCCTTATTCCCCCTTTTGTTTCTGTTTCTACTGTTTTGTGAATAGTAAACTCCAGTAGAAGGGCTGAAGATCTCCTAAAGGAGGCCGTCCCCTTAATGTAGATCTTTAAGGCCCTACGAAGGTCCAATGTGTGTCACTTCTTTTCCAACCTGCGGACTGGTTTGGGGCAGAAGGAGGGAAGGATGATCTCTTCCTGTCTATGGAACAAAGAATTCACCTTTGGCACAAAGGCCGGGTCGAAGCGTAAAACAACTGAATTTGGTTTGAAGATGCACAGCGAAGGATCGATAGACAGTGTTCCGAGCTCGGAGACCCTTCTAGCGGAGGTGATTGCCATAAAAAAGGTCACCTTAATGGTAAGGAAGAAAAGCGATATGGAACGTAAAGGCTCGAAGGGGGGTTCGGTGAGAGCCCTTAAAACCAAATTCAACCGCCAGGTTGGGAAGCAGTGAACCACAGGGTGTAAGACGCCGCCGGACTCTGGCGGCTGTGGGCAGCGTGGTGCGGGTTGCCAGGCAACACTGGAAGGGAAGCTGTAGCGAGCAGGGCCGGAGGCGTGGGAAGCGGGAGGCGGGGCTGCCACACGCTCAGAGACGCACAGGAGCCCAGCTCAGCTGCAGCGCATCAGGGCGACGATCCCTGGGTCAGAGAGGGGTGGAGACTGCCCCTGATACCACAACAGCCAATTGACTGGCCCATATAAACCACCAGCAGGGCCAAGAGCCCTTGCCGGTAATCAGTTCTGAGAAGCTGGCCCCCTGAGCGTCTTGATTCTAGTATTGCCTGAGAGAGAGAGTGGAACTGTTATCCTTGTCTACGTCTGGTTCGTTACCCTTCCCTGGAGAGCGTCTGGTGAGTGAATGAGAGAGAGTGTGATATTGACTGTGGGTCTTGTTTTGTGTTGCAGTAACTGGTGCCCTTATACCTCCTTGTGCCTCCCTTCCCCCCGCCTTTAGTAGGGACTCTTAACCTCCCCCCACCTTTGCCTGAGTGAGTGCCCTCTCCCACCTCCCTACTCCCTTTCCCCCATTCCCTCTTCCCCCCAGCGTTTCCCTGGAGCCTTTCCCTTCCCCCCCACTCTCCACTGTGTTTCACGGTGTCCTGGGCCTGGGTTATTTCCCCGATTGCGTGTCTCTCTTGTATTGTACTCTTCATTGTTGGGGCAATTGCCTTGTCTCTGAACTTCCCGATGATGAGCAGGGTTACTCTCTGAATCAGAGAAACAGCCCACCTAAGACCCTGAGGGAGCCTTTTTCCCCCGATAGATACCTGAGACAAGGCAGCCCAGGTGTATCTTTCCCTTTCCAGGTGTGTGGGTGGGTGTGTTCCCCCTCGCTCCGTCCTTCCTCCCCATATTTTCCCCTCCTTCCCTTACCAGCCGTGACACAGGGGGAGCCAGAGCCCTGGCTCCTTCCAGAAATTGCCGGACATGGGGTTGCCCTGAGATACCCCTACCCCTAATAGTCATTAAGAGTCTTGTTGAGTGCTGCCACCTGACGGGTGAGTGCACTAGCCCGGAGACCTTTATCTAGACCCATTTGCAGAAAGGATGCACCATACAAGAGGATGCACCATACAAGGAAGTCGAGGAGCCGGGGGGGGGGGGGGGGATGAGAAAGAGAGCCACATCCTGGTCTTCTCCATAATGTGGTGCTGGTAAGGTCAGAGAAAAGTCTGGAGAGGAAAGAGGTGATGCCTGGCCCAAGTCAGGTGCTGTATGCAGGAGACCAGAAGCCTCTGTAGAGACGCCAGGTGAGAGAGTGAAACTCGGGGACAAGAGAGGGTCTGCTGAATGAGGGCCTGAATCTTGCGCTGACAGGCCTCTGCCAGAAAGATGTGATCCGTGCGAGTGTTGAGAATCACCCCAAGATGCTCTATGAGCTGCACGGGGACAAGACGACTCTTTTCCTCATTTATAACGAACCCGTGTTCTGCGAGGACCTGCAGGGTGGACTGCACTGCTGCTACCGCCTGGAAACAGGAAGGAGTTTGTACTAGGATATCGTCCAGATAAAGATGGAGAGTGATGCCCCGCACTCAAAGGCTGGCGATGAGGGGAATTAGAACCTTGGTAAAGGTTCGGGGAGCCGTGGCAAGGCCGAAGGGCAGAGCCCGGAACTGCCAGTGGTCAGCAGCATACTGGAAGCGGAGCCACTTGCGATGAAGTGGCCGGATGGGGATGTGTAAGTAAGCATCGCACAGATCCACAGACGTGAGCCATTCCCCCTGCTGAATGGCCTTGGTAATGGATGTCAAAGTCTCCATTTTGAACCTCTTTAGGTGGAGAAACCTGTTTAAGGTCTTGAGGTCTAGAACCGCTCGCCATTGGCCTGACTTTTTTAATACCAAGAATAAGATGGAGTATAGTCCTTGGCCTCTCGGGGCAAGGGGAACTGGCTCGATGGCCCGTATGTCTCCTAGATAGCGGATCTCTGCTTCCATGGCGACCTGCTTCAATCTGTCTCGTATGGGGGAGGGGAGGAATACTCGGAAGACCTGCCTGGGAGGGTAACAGAATTCTACTGCGTACCCGCGAGACACAGTCTCGATCACACAAGAGTCTGCAGTGGAGTTGTGCCAGAAAGGGGGGGAAACGCCAATAGGCGCGCACCTACCAGAGTCTGGGTGTCAACTGCATGCGGCCCAGGACGGGGGTGGTCAGGAATCCTGTTTACCTTGATGAGACGAAGGGGTGGTCCTGGGCACCCGTTGGCCTGAGGAAAACCTACCGGCCCTGTGGCCTCGGCCTCTGGGTCCCCTGCCTCGGGAAGTCAGGAAGAATTGGACCAGGTTGTATCACCTCTCCTTGGAAAGGGTGAATAAAAAGATCTATTAAAGCCATGGGGACGCCTGGGGCTAGAGAATTGCTGGAGTGATAGCTTCCTTTCCTTGTCACTAGCGTCCTTAAGAACCTGATCAAGGTTGGCCCCAAACAATTCCCCCCCCTTAAATGGGGTCTGACACCAGGAGGTTTTTAGCATGGTTGTCAGCTCTCCAGGATCTCAGCCACAGTCTACGTCTGGCTGAGACGTTGGCTGCCTTGGCCCGGACAGACCAGGTTATAGCATCTGTAGAGGCCGTGGTAATAAACGAAGTGGCAAGAGTGATATTCCTGGAGAGCTTACGAGTCATCTGATCAGAAACCTCTGGGCTTTGGCCAAGGTGGAACCATTTAAGGATGGCTCTGGCACAGCAGGATGAAACCAGGGACATACGCAGTGTGGCTGAAACAGCCTCATAGGCCCGGCAAAGCGCTGCTTCGACTCCCCTATCTGTGGGATCCTTCGGATATCCATCCCCTTCAGAAGGGAATACAGGCTTATAGGCCAGCGAGGCATCAGCTGCATCAACCCTGGGGATAGAAAAGAGCTGGTCCTTAATTTTTGAAAAGGAATTAAGTGCTTGCAGTGTTTTGTTCAGCCTCAGAGCCTTATTGAGCTGCAGCCACTCACTTGTGATAATTTTTTCAAAAGTCCTATCCAGAACAATACCCCGATCTCTCGAGGTAGGTTTGGGGATGTACTCCGAATCAGATTTGTCCTCAGAGGAATCCGAGGGGCTGTCCTTACTGAACTTCGCTACCAGGCCCAGGACCCTCTGAACCCTAGTAAAGAGTTTCGATTTGTGGGACCCCAGAAACTCACAATCCTGCTCACTGCAGGAAGAAGAGGGGGGAGGGGGCAGAAGGTCCTCTGTTCCCCCTGATAATCCCCTTGATCTGAAATCACATCGCCCCCTTCATCATCATGCTCCGAGGAAGAATCCGCCCCCGAGACATCTTGCACATTGTCCTCTGGGAATATCCCCTCTTGGGAAGGGCCATGACTGCATCGAGGTTCTGTCACACTGGAAGCCCCCCGTGGGGAGAGGGTAGGGAGGGTGACGGGTGCCATATTGGAGTAGAGGGCAGGAGAGTAAAAATCTCCCACAAGTCACTCACCCCCCGTCAGCAGTGCAGCCGGTGACACACAAAAAGGAAAAAATTAATTATTAAATGATTTGTTTCAAAATCGCGGGCAGCAGCCGTCCGTCCGAGAGAGGCTGGCCAGAAAGAGTAATGTCCTCCCCGTCAACGGAGGGAGAGGACAAATTCAGCTGCGGGCCCAAAAATATAAAAATTAAAATAAAAATGGCAGCTCCCAATCTGGCCTGTCCGGGGAGAAACAAGCGAGCAAAATGGCGGAGCCTGCCAAAAAGGAATGCCGGACTGCAATGGCGGGAGACGCGCCTGGGCTGAGGGAGCAGAGCTCCGAGGAATGCAGCCACACCGTCCTTTTAGTTGTTGAGGTGCTGGGGGAAGCCTCCCTGTCCCAGAAGGCAGTGCGACCCGGGAGCAGGAGTCCGCAATCGGGCTAGGACGGAGACGGGATCATAGAAGCAAGTGGGGCGCCCAAAGGGACCCTGTCGCTCCCGCCCTTCAGGATTCTGCGCCCGAGGGGATGGAACCTGAGGAGCCTAGGTGCCGAAATGCGCAGAGGCACCAAGTCAGACCACGGCAAATAAAAGAAAGAAATTAAAAGTAAAGAAAAGAAAAAAATTAGAAAACTGGGAGCTCTGCAGACTCCAAAAAGGGAGAGAGCTACCCAGCCTACCTCCTAACAGTTCAGAGGCAGAGAAGCAACTGGCAAGTGGGAGGGATGAACCCCCTCTACACACGGCCAGTCTCAGCTTTACTGTAGTCTGTCTCCTAGTGATCTATGCGGGATTCATCCCAGGCTGCAAGAACTCCCATCCTGCACATCCCAGGAGAATTTCTAATTTTCTGGCAAAGAAAACTAGGAACTCTGGTCATCAGTAAGTTGATGACACCCAGCTGTACCTCTCTTTTTTATCTGACCTAGGCCCAGAAGTCTCAGTGCTTGCCTGGTGTCTGGCTGTGGTAGGGGATTGGATGAGGACAAATCATCTGAAGCTGAATCCTTACAAGATGGAGGTGATGGCGATGGGTAAGGCGAGGGAGTGGAGGACCCCAACACTGATGGGGTACATCCCTCCTTGGTCCCTCAGGTTTGGAGTCAAGGAGTCCTCCTCAATTTGCAGCTCCACCTGGATGCCTGGGTGGCAGCTGTGGTGAGGAGTGCGTTTGGTAATTTACATCTGGTCCAACGTCTTCAGCTTTACATCTTGGGCTCTGATCTTGCCACCGTCATCCATGCATTCATCACCTCAAGATTGGACTACTGCAACGCACTCTACGTGGGACTACCATTGGTGACAATCCAGAGGCTGCAGCTGGTGCAGAATGCGATGGCTCAACTCCTTGCGGGGACAGGCCGCCAGGAGCACATAAAAACAGTGCTCTACTCTCTGCAATGGTTGCCTATAGTCTTCTGGGCCCAATTCAAGGTGTTGGTCATTACTTTTAAAGCCCTATACAGCCTGGGCCCCACCTACCTGCAGGAAAGTCTCAACCCTCATGTCCTGGATCGGCCCCTGCGGTCAGCTGGGAGCACCCACTTGGAGGTCCCATGCTTGGAGGTCTCCTAGGTTTCCCGGGTGAGATGTTTGAGCGAATTTTCTCAGTGGCCATGCCATGGTTATGGAAATTCCTCCCGGTAGAGATTTGCCTCTCACCAGCTCTCCCCTCCTTCTGTAGAAAATGTAAAACCTGGCTGTTTCACCAGGTTTTGCATGAGGGGGATGGGTAATGGGGTGGGTGGGTTATTTTAGGGGTAATGGGGTATTTGCTCATTTGGGCCTCTGCTGTTTTGTGGTTTTAACTGAGGTTTTATTATACCGTATTTTATATTCTTACATTATGGTTTTTTATGTATTGTTCGCTGCCCTGAGCTGCCTTTGGGCAGGAGGAAGTAGAATAAAAATACTGAAAATAAAATAAATAAATATCCCCAAAATGGCTGGTGGCTTACAACAATTACAAAATCACAAATCATACAAAACTCATCCCACCCAACCAACCCAATTCCTAACCAACCAACTCAATCCAATGCCCAACCAATCTAATTCCACTCCCTTCCCCCTCCTCTGTCTCTAACCCATGCCCCTCACAGAGAGGACATGGCCAACTCACAGAACTTCCCACCCACTCCTCTGTCTCTCACCATATCCGTTTTATTATTCCCTTTAAAATGTACAGCAGTTTCAGTTTCCTTCTGCAATTGCTTCAGAATTTTCTATTGCAAAGTCACATGATACTCCATTACTACCACAACTTTGTCAGTAATATAGTAGTTGAAAGCACCCTGGATTATGGTGTGTGTTTTAAAAATAACTTTCCACCTTCTACTGTAAAATATTATTTCTATTCCAAACACTGCTGGTGACCCTTTTAGCATTTAGAAATATTTTCTGGATATTTTTATTGTATTCCCTTCCCTTGCCTACACACAGTTTTTGTTCTCTACAGTATGGCTAACAACAAGCTGAGAGGTAAGTGCAGCAAGGAAATGTGTCCTAAATGTAGAATAAATTCTAATCTCTCAAGCACAAGTACGTTTGGTCTGGAATTTCCTGAAGTTCTTCTATTTAGATCACATCACTATCTTAGCAAATCATTAACAAATTACTACCTTCTGTCACCAAAAGCTACTGGCCAGCTAGGACAGCAGTAGTGCAAACTATTTCAGATGCCTCTGTCACCTACACTGTATCTGGCAATCCAATGCTGTAATAAAATCTGTGTCTATATATAAAATGTTATGTCCAGATATTATTAGATTATGTTATTAATTATAAACAAGTCCACATACCCTGATGGCAATGGTTCTGAACCAGAATTACCAGGCTGCTGTCTTACAGTTTCCCCGGATACACCTGAGGACGACTCCCTCGGTTTTGCTGCTTCTGTAGTGGTACTGCTTCTTACATTAGAAGATACAGAGTCTGTGGTAGTTACGGGTTCATGTCCAGCAGACACAATGGGCACAGTAGTAGATGTGCTGTTTTCAGAATGACTAGTAGCTTCTGTGGTTGATAGAGGTTCTGTACCACCATTGGTGCAATCTGTAGACATGGGGATTTCTACAGAACACAAAGGAGCTTCGGAGGCTGAACAATTATCAGCTTCTGCTGTAGAGGATGACGACTCACCATTAACTGGGAAGCAGAGAGTAAGAACATATTATGTCTCAGTCAGTGGTTCAGTACAACATTTTTTCTTTAATGAAAAATGTAAACTATTATACTCTTAAGACAATGTAATTTTTTTATCACAAACACTAAAAGGCACCATTATAGTCTGCTGCAGTATCAAATATGTGAATGTGATTTTTAACAAAAACTGAGCATTATTAAACTCCTGGATAAGACCATATAGGCCTAAAGCCAGACAGTGATACATGGGGGTCAAAAGGTTGGGGGTTACGGATGTGTGAAAAGCATTGTATGTGTATCAATTATAAACCAGCCAACTGATATATTGCTATCTCACCAAATGTGATGTGAGGCGTGCCTGCTCAAGCTGCAAAAGTATGTAGCAAACTGAGACTTTAGTTGCATTACCAATCTCAGATGCAGGAAGCCAATTAAGCAACAGTACAGCATTTGAAGCAATGCAGATGCAGCCACATTTGTATGCCTGTAGACTTTCTTCATCAAACCCATTTTAAACAATTTATGAATTGTTTAACACCTTCCCAGCCAGAGAGAACGAGCCCTCCCCTCAAGTTATGGATCTAAGACCATGCTACTTTGTGCGTCAAAGACTCTGATTTTATAAATCAATGTAGACATCTCCTGTATTATCTTTTTTTTTCAGCATCTGAGCACTGCAACAGAGACTGAAAACTAACAAAAGTAACCTGATGACCTCTTACTTTTACAATAAATAAATAAAATAATATTATCTTAAGGTGTTTATAGTATCAAATATACTGGAATTTTGATTCAAGGTCTTAATCTGTTCTTTTGAGCAAGTGTTTTTGTATGCATTAGTATGGCAACCTATACAAACAGGCTCTAATCATGGTTAGGGTCTCTAAGCAACTAATGATAAATCTGAATTAGTCACATAGGGCACAATCTATTGAAATCGATGGCCAAACTCCCATTGCCTTCAATAGGTGCTCATCTTCACTGCATCACGGGGCTTTCTGCTATGCAGAAAGTGGGTGCTTTATACCCACTTTCTGTATAGCATTAAACCGCTTTAGGCAATAAGAACACACCCAATAATTTCTCTTTAGGATAACAATCTGTAGTTGTTTTCTAATCCATTTTATGAGAATGTGCGTTTAACATTTTAAAACGTGATTGTGGGTTGTTTTTTTTAAAAAAGTCATGAGACATTTTATTATGTTGCTATGTAAAAATTCTTAAGTGGGTGTGGGTGACTAGATGAGGCTAGCTTGCTCAGCACATTACAGTTCTGACTTGCAGTAGGAAAAGGAAGTCGAGGTTTGTACATATGTAAAAAATTGATAAACATGCAAAATGGAGACTGCTTTAACAACCATACTGAAATAGTCTCAAAATGGCAATTGCCTGGCCTCTGGCCAAAGGACACTGCTTGACATGGATTCTTTGTCCAGCTATCACCTCATCTCTCATCTTCCCTCTCTATGGAAGGTTATTGAACAAGAGGGCACCCAGCAGCTTCAGGTGCATCGGACACTATCAGATTCTTGAACACGTGTCAAGTCTCACTTTTGCCCTAGGGATAGTATAGAGACTATTTTTGAGTTTGTGGCATTGGTCAATGATCTATACCCAGAGATGGACCCTGGAAATTGTACTTTTTTTGATACTGGTAGATCTTTCAGCAGCTTTTGATGCAGTTAATCATGAAGTATTTATGACCCAGCCACATGATAACTCAAGTGGTTCCACTCATTCTTATTAGACAGGTTTCAGTGGATAGCTTGTTGTTCCCCCTGCTCTTCCCCTGTGGGGTACCACAGGGTTCCATCTTGTCTCCCCTCCTGTTCAATGTGTATCCGAAGCTGCTGAGTAAGATGGTGTGTACATTTGTGGTGAGGTGCTTTCAATACACTGATGACACTCAAATCTATCTGTCTTTTTCATCCAAGCCAGGTCCTGCAGTCTCGGTGCTTACTCAGTGTCTGGCTATCATGGAGTGCTGGATGCAGGCGAGCTGGCTGAAGTTGGCCAGGTCTGTGACCTTGGAGGAGATTGGAACACCCATAATTGATGGGGTATAGCCTCCCCTGGTAACTCAGGTTCACCGCCTTGGGGTGCTCCTGGATTCTGTGCTGCATCTGGAAAATCAGGTGGTGGCGGTGGCCAGGAGTGCTTTTCACCAACCCCACCTGGTGAAAACACTGTGACCCTTTATTTTAGATACAGACCGCGCTGCAGTCATCCATGCCTTCCTTACCTCAAGGTTAGACTACTGTGATGTGCGCCACATGGGGCTGCAGCTGGTGCAGAATGCAGCAGGCTGCTTCCTGATGGGGATGGATCGATGGGAGTACATTACATCGGTGCTCCAGAAGCTGCACCAGTTGCCAACAGTGTTCCGGGCATGACTGAAGTTGCTGGTTTTGACCCATAAAGCCCTAAATGGCCTTACGCCCCCCACCCACACCTCCAACGTCTACCAAGAGTGCCTTCTTGTAAGTTCCATCATTGCAATGCATTCAGACAGTAAGGGTGTGAAGAGGAGCACTCTGTGGCTGTTGTTACACATGAGTCAAAAAAGACACACACCCTCACTTGGAAGGGTGGAACATAGAAAGAAGTGGTGGAACACCATGCGAAAGGAAAGCAAAAATAGGTCAAGCTGACCGCATAGAAATTCCCTTCAGAAGACCAGCCTCATGCAAAACACTCAGCCTAAGAAAGAAACAGGAGGAGCCGGTACTTAAAAGATATGGAGCAATTTATATACCAGGCAACTCCCCTTTTTGTGTAACCTCTAGAGATAGGATCCTCCCGCCTAGCACTGTACCCTGATTAATAGTCTGCCCTTGATTCTTTCAGCAAAAGACCCCTCAAGATAAGGAGATACCAATGCACCTGATTATCTTGTCCCTCCATCCAGCCTGACGTTTGCGTAACTGTTCCCTTCAGAACTGCGATGACCTGAAAACATCCTTCTCCCTGTCTCAAAAGATCCCATTCAGCACCCATTGCAAGCCTTTGTCTAGTCCTAGGCTCCCAAGCACCCACCCAGAAAGCTTCTTTCTAATTACTGTTACCCCCAAACATCCTTCTTCCCTGTCTAGAAAAACCCCATTCAATGCCCATTGCAAGCCTTTGTCTAGGCCTAGGTTCCCAAGCACCTACCCAGGAAGTTTTTCTAGTATCCAAATACCCATTGTGAGTTTCTGCGCAGCTTTGTCCCCTGGTCCCTACAATTGACCTGAGCCTCCCATTGTAGAGTTGAGTTGCTTTTGGACGTGGATACTCATGGGTTTCCTGTGTGAATCTGCTCCAAGGGTCTCCCAGGCCTAGGTCTGTCCCCCTCCCACTCCATCACAGGATCACTAGGGTAAACCCGTCCCCTTCTCAACAGGCAAGGAGAGGTAACCCATTTTCTACCGTTCTCTGTTTATAACCTATTGCTAAAATCTGCCACTGTACCAGAAGACTGGAGGGTGGAAAATGTAACCCCGATATTTAAAAAGGGATCCAGAGGAGATCCTGGAAACTACAGACCAGGAAGCTTGACATCTGTGCCGGGCAAAATGGTGGAAACTATGATTAAGAACAGAATTGCTGGGCATGTTGATAAACATGGCTTAAATGGGGAAGAGTCAACATGGATTTAGCCAAGGTAAGTCATGCCTCCCTAAACTGTTGGAATTCTTTAAGGGTGTAAATAAGCATGTGGACAAGGGAGACCCGGTAGATATAGTGTACCTGGATTTTCAGAAAGCATATAATAACGTCCCACATAAAAGACTATTGAGAAAATTAAAGAGTCATGGGATAGGAGGTAGTGTCTTACTCTGGATCGGTAACTGGCTAAAGGATAGGAAGCAAAAAGTAGGACTGAATGGTCAGTTTTCACAATGGAGAGATGTAAAAAGTGGTGTGCCCCAGGGATCTGTATTGGGACCAATGCTGTTTAATGTATTCATAAATGATCCGGAAAAGGGCGTTAAGAGTGAGGTGATCAAATTTGCAGACAACACCAAGTTATTCAAGGTAGTTAAAACACGAGCAGATTGTGAAGAACTGCAACAGGATCTTACGAGACCGGGTGCCTGGGCATCTACATGGCAGATGAGATTTAATGTGGACAAGTGCAAAGTGAGGCACAAAGGGGAAAATAACCCAAAACTATGAGTACACAATGCTAAGCTAGGAGTTAACACTCAGGAAAAGGTCTGGGAGTGATTGTGGACAATACACTGAAATCCTCAGTCCAGTGTGCAGCAGCAGTCAAAAAAGCAAACAGAATGTTAGGAGTTATTTGCAAAGGGATAGAGAATAAACCTGAGGATGTCATTATGCCTCTATTCAAATCAATGGTGCGACTGCACCTGGAATATTGTGGGCAGTTCTGGTCGCCCCATCTCAAAAGAGACATAGCTGAACTGGAAAAGGTACAGAGAAGGGCAACAAGAATGATAAGTTATGGAATGGCTTCCGTACAGAGAGGCTTAACAAGCTGGGTCTCTTCAGCTTAGAGAAGAGAAAACTGAGAGGGGACATGATAGAGGTTTATAAAATCTTGAGTGGTGTGGAATGAGGAGATTGGGAACTGTTATTTACCCTCTCAAATAGTACTAGAACTAAGGGACACTCCATGAAACTAGCTGCCGGCAGATTTAAAATAAATAAAAGGACGTACGTTTTCACTCAACTTATAATTAACTTATGGAATTTGTTGCCACTGGACATTGTCAAGGCCAGTAGTATAGCTGGGTTTAAAAAAAGGACTGAATAAGTTCTTGGAGAGTAGGCCCATTAATGGCTATTAACCAAGTAGCTTACAGGATGAATGCCTTACTGTCGGGAGCTGGGAGTGAACAACGAGGAATGGATTGCCCACTGTGACTGTTGGTTCTTTTCCCATGCGATTGAGATTGGCCACTATCAGAGGGCAGGATGCTGGGCTTGATGGACCATTGGTCTGACTCAGTATGGCACTTCTTATGTTCCTCGCATTCTCTCTCTCCCCCCACTTCAAATTTAGGCTTGGAATTTCACACACACACCCCTCCCTTGAAAAAGCCACACTCTCTCTCTCCCCCTCTTGTCTCTGACCTTGGGCAGACTAGCCTACTTTCTGTTCTCCACAATCTGGAGTTGCCGTCCACACTGCTTAGTTTAATCCTATAATCACTAGTCCAGACTAGGCAGAGCAGTTTGTATGTGTCTTATTGTATTGCATCCTGTTATAAACAAACACCCCCTCTTTCTTTGGAATAGTCCTTGTTTTGGTCACATCTTTTGGGGGTAGGCCAACAGGTTGTAGCATGCCATGACCTCAGACTGAATCCCTAGCACGTGGGAACCCTAGGCAACTGAAAAGACTAACTCCCTAAAATTTGAGCTCTTGCCTGGGCACTGGGACCTTCCCCCTCCAGGACCCCCATGTTCACACGTGGAGAAGGGTCACATGGTAACACTGCTCCAGAGCTTTAGACCTCCCTTCCTTTGGACATTCAAATCAGCCCAAGCATCTTCCAGAGATGATGCAAGACTTTTTTATTTGGCCAGACATTTAACAGGCCAAACAGATGTATTTCGCGGGTAATTTAGGTCTGGTTTTATCTTTGTTTTTGATACATGTGTGTGTTGATTTTTTTGCTATTAGTCACTGTGACCCTTCAGAGGAGGGTGGGATACAAATCAAGACAAACAAAGTATTTATTAAATAAATATGGGATTTCCTAGATGTTTCAGCATTTACATTTTCATCTGTAGAACAGTAATACATTCACAGCTAGACGGTGACCTGTTCTGTATGCTGGTGCATGAAGAATAATCATGCAGGATGTAACAGGTTCTGTACCTCAAGCATTATGTAGTATACATCTTTAACTACCAGCGGAAACAAAAGGGCAGCTAAGAACTGAGTGGAGCCTTGACACTGTCCTATGACCATATCTGACAGATCAGCAACACTAGAATGTTCCTGGGCGTGTAAGCTCCATAGGAAAAAAAGGTGCTTTTGAGTTGTAATAACTGTAATTAATATTTACATTAACCATATACCACAGGTTTTAAGGACTTCTTCCAAAGCATTATGCTAAGACAATAACACAGTCAATAAGGAAACTTCCTACTAACACCACTTCCTACAATCAACCAAGGCCCTCGTTCCTACAAACATGTATGCGCAGTTCAACTAATTTCATGCTCATATGAATTTTTAGGATGGGGGCCCAAGCGTTCTTCGGAGAGTTTGCTATACTGAACAAGGCCCTTTTCACATGCGACATCCCCACCCACCCATCTCCACGCGGTTTCGCGGTGTGGAAATGGGTGGAGGCGCCAGTGAGAATGTTGCAGCAGGTGGGTGGGAGGCGTACACCCTCCCATGCTCCTCCCATCTCCACCGATCCCCCACGCACGGAGGCACTGGAGAAAACAGAGATGCCTCCATGCGTGGGCGTCAGTGTAACTCGCCACTCATGTGCCGCACACTTACAACAGCCTCTACCCATCCTCCCCGCACCGCCGGCCCATTTGAAAAGAGCCAACATCACAGAACATCAATGCCTTTTGGCCTTTATAGAGCCAGTGTGACTTTCTTTTTAAAAAAGAAAAATTACAGTTTTAAAAGCATTCTCACAGAGCAACCCTTCAATAATAAGTCCTGAATTTATTATTGGGTATTTCCAGACATGACGGGGCCGGTATTGGCCCCGTCACGGAATTACCCATTGATCCCCCGCCGAGATCAAAACGGCCGTCAAACAGATGTGCCAGCTGAGGGGGAGGAGGGTGCTTTTGAGTTGTAATAACTGTAATTAATATTTACATTAACCATAGACCAAACAGACGTGCCAGCTGAGGGGGAGGGGGGTGCTTTTGAGTTGTAATAACCGTAATTAATGTTTACATTAACCATTAACCAAAACTCGGGGGAGGGGGTGGGGCCGCGCGGCTCAATGTGCGGCCGCACAGCCCTGCCCCCCCCCCCCACGCCCCCGGCCGCCCGCCCTCTGGGAGACGGGCGGGCGCCCGGGGCATTGACTACAGCCCGGAATCTCGCTGCTGATTCCAAACCATGGTCAGGGGACAGACAAGACAGTCCCCTTGATCACTGGGGGGGGGGGCGTGGGGGGGGGCAAATCACATTCAACACGCAAATGGAGAGGTCCAGGCAGGAACTCTGTTTCCGTGTTGAATGTGATTCCCCCCATGATTCACGGGGGTGAACATCTGGGTGGGAACTTCCGTTCCCCCCAACAGACGTTACGGGACCACGATCACCATGTGGGTATTCACCGTGATCTCGTAACGTCTGAAAATACCCATTATTACTTGTTATTACTATTATCCTCTTCTATTATTACTTTAGAATTGGGTAGCCATTTTTTCTGTTCCTTGTTTATGTTTAAGATTCTTTGGGTAATCCTGAATGCAAAACCCACTTGCCCACTGCTCTCTCTCTGTTTATTTTTGTCTACTATTTCTGCTGCCCACAGAAATCTTTGCAGGGCTTAGTAGGAGATGCAGCATCCGCACTGGAAAAAAAACTGATTATATGGTACAATCCTGTAAAGTGTACAAACTGAACTGAAGCAAGCATCAAATAAAAATGCTCCCTAAATAAAAGGCTTACAAACATCATCTAAATGGAATATAATCAAAGCACTGGTAGATACAAAATTTCCAGATGGAAGTAACGTTTAAAAATTCACAGGGTTTCCCTTAGAAATATCTGATTTTATTTTCTTTGAAGTGATTCTGAACGGGAAGCTTGTACTGCATTTCAGCCCAGAGCACAGTTGTTTCATTTGTTTGGAAAACAGCTGTGCATAATGGCAGCAAAAACCTACAGTAACACAAGAGGATCTTGCTAACAGAGAAATTTAATTCCTTTATAAATCTGAAATGTTTTTGTCATGGCTGCACCGTTTTCAGATTTTCTTTTGAGATGTCTGTTGGAAGATACTTCTTGTAGAGAAAATACTGTTTCTTACCTCCGCTTCATTTTTTATTTTATTTTTAAAAAAATACATTCTACCAGCATAGGAAATCAGTCTTTCAACCAGTGTTCTGCTTCAGTTGGTTGTTTTGAAACAAACATATCTTTATCTCTCTTTAAAAAGGAAAACACAAATTGTATTCTATAGAATAACTCAAACAAGTGGAGAAAAGTTAAAACGTATAAGGAAATGTGAAAATAAGTTGGTGTGAACTCAGGAGGTCAGATTCTGAAGTAGTTTTATAAACTAAACACAAAAGGTTTATTGGAAGGTGTTTCATAACTTTTTCATTCTTACCAGTGTTGTTGTCAGGCTGACTTGAAAGTGGTTTTGGTGCTGGTGTATTTTTGGGTCTGGCTGCAACATGAGGAGGAGATGAAGTGCTGATTCCATTAGCTGCATGTATAGAGAATGCATTTTGTACTACAGAGTTCGAAGGTGCTGGATTGTCTATTCCATTAGAAACATCACAGGTGGATCTTGTCAAAACAAACGTTTTCAAATTAGCACAAACAGCAAGTTAAATTTAACTACAGAACAAAAATCTACAATGAAAATCATAAAGATTCCAATAGAGATGCATCAAAATAATTATTCAGAGCTAAGGCTGTAAACGTTGCCCTGTTGATGATTTTAGATAGCAGCTCATATACACAATAAGCCAATTTTTAACAATTCATTTTAAATTTTACAAGTATAATCCTAAAGGACGGTCCAGTGGTGGGGTGGTTTGCTTTTTTTCAGAAGATTTGTTTATAGAAATTATCCAACATATCAACCTCCTCCCAAAAGCAGTAGGGGCAGTGTTTAAAGTGGGAATTTTACAGCTCATTTGTGTTTCTGTTTACATCCTCCCCATTAATTCCTGCAGTTTTGAGCTGCCTTTCTGGCCCCTCCTTGAGCGGTTGGTCGGTGAACTATTTTATTTAAATGTATTTATTTATTTAAAATTTATATCCCGCCTTTCCTGCCCTCAGGGCAGCCTGGGGCGGCGAACAACATTCAATAAAAACAATATAATATTTTTTTTCAACAATTAAAAAATACAGAATGTGGGGAAACCCCCCCACCCCACCTCTACCCCTCACCAAAAGTCTGACGGAACAGCCAGGTCTTACATACATGCCAAAACAGCAGGCGAGTGGGAGCCAACTGAGCCTCCTCCGGAAGCGAATACCACAGCACAGGGGCAGCCACCAAAAGAGATCTAACATTGGTAGCCACCCGCCTCGCCTGGGGAACCTCCAAAAAGGCTCCCATGGACGATCTCAAGGGTCACACGGGCACATGGGGAGTTAGGCGGTCCCGCAGATAAGCAGGGCCCAGGCCATGAAGGGCTTTAAAGGTTAAAACCAGCACCTTGAACCTGGCCCAGTACTTTATAGGCAGCCAGTGCAGAGCCTGGAGCACTGGTGTCATGCGCTCCCTGCAACCCGCCCCTGTAAAGAGACGGGCCGCAGCATTCTGCACCAGCTGCAGCCTCTGGACCAGCTTCTCAGGCAGCCCCATGTAGAGCGCGATGCAGTAATCCAGCCTCGAGGTGATGATGGCATGGATGACAGTGGCGAGGTCAGAGTCGGAGAGATATGGCTGAAGCCACCGGA
>QEPC01009848.1:696692-718432 GCA_003113815.1 Sphenodon punctatus | reverse complement strand
CCTCTGGGTCTTACTCTGTTCTTTTTTTAAACAAAAATCCAGGCTGGGCAGGGTGGGTGGGGGGCGTCCCCCCTTCCACCCGCGCAGCCTGGGAGGGGGAGGGATATTTCATTGGTTTCAATGGGGACACAGCGCCCCATTGAAACCAATGAATTAAATCCGGTACCGGTCCGGTTTTTGTAGAACCGGTAACCGGTAAATCCGGTAGCCGGTAATGGGCCCGGGGTCCCACCACTACTGGGTACTAAAGAACTCTAAGGTAGCAGAGGAAGGTACAACACAACCAATGGCTACAAATTAAATCTGGAAAAGTTCAAAGCAGGAATAGATTTGCAATAGAAGGGGTGATTAATCACTGAAATAAAACTTCAAAAGAGACAAATTCTCTATTATTTTTCGATCTTAAAATCAAAACTAGATACCTTTCTGGAATTAAAGTGAAACTAGCAGGCTAGTAATAACTGGAGGAAATTATGGCACATTATAGCAAAGGTCAGACTAGATCTAAATAATTTCTTCTGATAGTGCAAGCTATGAAGAAGTGATACATTGACCTTGACAGCCTCTCTGTTGATAACCTGGTCAAGCTGTGGTGCCGTATATTGATTTGGGCCATCAACACAGCGGCAACCAGGCATCCGCTTCCTCCACTGCAGGTCTTCCTGGTATATGGAGGACCTGAGGCTGCTAAAGCAGGAGGGTAGGCAACTAGAGTGCAGGCAGGTGACATTCTACTCACGACAAAGCTGACCGACTGCAGCATAGATCGTTTTTGAAAAACTATGCTCTGGCGAAAAGCTCTTTGCCACTGCCATTGCATCTGCATAGTGCTGTCTAGCAGAGCTGCTACAGGTGGTGAACAGTCTGCTAAATCCTGGTTGTCTCCACCCAGAGTTAGCGTTATTAGTTGCAATGGGTTTGCCACCTATTCTGCAAATAAAGTCAGTTACTCATATTTGGCATAACTTGGGAACTGCTAGTGTGGGTGCTGAGCCAGTGTTTAGGGTTGGTGAGGCTTGGTCCTGCCTGGTTTACTTGGATCAACTTCAATTAGTCTCACCCACCGATGCAGGAGGTGTAACTGGAGTGGTGCAAGTGACTAGTTGTGAATTCAATCCATGCCCCTCATCACTGGTGAAAGCTAGCTGGGAGACATTGGGGTCGTTGCTGGCTGGGGTGTCAATGCCTCCCTTTGGGAGGGCAACAAACCTGACCTTCTGCTCAAGAGGTCATCTCTTGATGTTGACTTCCCTGCCAGCTATCGCCCCGTCTTAGGAGGGAAGATTACTGAATGGGTGATCACCTCGCAGCTTCAGGCGCATCTCAATGCTATTGGATTCCTGGATCCATATTAGACAGGATTTTGTCCTGGGCATGGCACTGAGATTGCACTTGTGGTCTTGAAGTCGATAGATGTAATTGTACCCTGTTGATTTTATTAGATCTTTCAGCAACCTTTGATACAGCTGATCATGGGGGGTTGTTATTAATATGGCTGCATGACTTGGCAGGAGTTTGTGGTTCTGCTCAAATGGTAGTGATGGGTGGTGGCTTGTTGTCCCCTCAGGAGCTCCTTTGTGGGGTCCTGCAGGGTTCCATCCAATCCCTCCTGTTCAATGTGTATCTGAGACCCCTGGGTAAAGCTGTATAGAGATTTGGAGAGAAGTGCTATCAGTATGCTGATGACACCCAACTCTCTCTCTCTCTTTTTCATCTGACTCAATCTCAGTGCTTACCCAGTGCCTGGCTGCTGTTGGGGACTGGATGTGGGCAAACCATTTGAAGCTGAATCCAGAAAAGACTGAAGTGATGATGGTTGGCCAACTTCGTGACATGGGAGACATAGGGACCCCCATCACTGATGGGGTTCAGCTTCTTTTGGTCATTCAGGTTCACAGCCTTGGGGTGCTCTTGGATCCATTGCTGTGCCCGGATCACCAGGTTGTGACAAGTTGTCAGGAGCGTTTTTCACCAATGCCATCTGGTGAGAAGGTGGCAACTTTATCTATCAGATTCAGATCTGGCCACCATCATCCATGCCTTCATAACCTCAAGGCTAGACTACTGCAATGCACTCTACATGGGGCTGCTTTTGAGAACTGTTCGGAAGCTACAATTGGTGCAGAATATGGTAGCTGGCCTTCTTTCAGGGACAGGTTGCCAGGAATACATTACACCAGTGGTCCAGAGTCTGCACTGATTTTGTTAGTGCAGATTCTGGGTCACTGGCTACCAATAGCTTTCCGGGCACAATTCAAGGTGCTGGTTTTGACCTAAAAAGCCCCAAATATTGAAAGAATGCCTCTTCCCTCATGTCCTATTGCAGCCTCTATGGATAGCTAAGAGCAAAGAGCACCCTCTTGCAAGTAACAACTGCCCACCAAGTTTCCATAACACTGAAACACAGAGAGGCGCTCTCAGTGCCTGCCACATAATTATGGAACTCCCTGCCCATGGGAGATTTGTTTACGTCTGAGCCTGCTCATCTTCTGTAAGTGATGCAAGACCTTTCTATTTCGCCAGGTGTTTGGGAGGCAGGGATAGGGCTCGGCGGGAGGAAGGGTTTAAAGGGACTTTTACAGACTTTTTTATAGGTTGCTGAACTCCCTGAACCTTAATGGGAAGGGTATAAATTTGAATAAATAAACTAACTTCTTTTCACTATGCTAAACATTCTCAGTTTCTTCAAACTCCGAGACCTTCCATTAGGGATCTATACTAGAACTTGCAGCAGACTAAATTCTGTCTCAAATCACAGAGAATTAATTTCCCATTTTACTTGTTTGTTAATAAACTGTAAAAACCTTTATATTACATCATAAATTTGTATGGCCCTTTACAAACACAGATATACGTTCTTGTGAAGACCTGCCTGGAGTTCTACCTCCAGCCTGGCTTACTAACTACAATTCTAGATATCCCATTTAGCAGCCATCTACATCTGGCCTGACCACAATGGTGAGTAGCTCTAGCCTTGGGGATAGAGACCCTTGATCTGGGCCAGCAAAAGGCAGTTCCCTTATTTTAAAGCATAGTTAAATACACCAACTCAAAGGGCATTAAAAAAAAAATACATTGCATTATATTAACATTGGCATTTCTTACATAACCTTAAGTTCAATAATGTTTTTTCTCCCTTAAAACGTCCTGTGTAAAAACTTACATTTTCTATCGTGCATTTCCAAAGCTTGTCTCAAATCTACAGTGGCTCTTCCTAGTAAAGCATCAGCTTTTAAAGTGTGATGACTCCACACTCTAAACTCCAACATAGTCTGTGGAGTCACGTTCCTGTACACAAAACAAATTTTAAATGACTTTGTACAAGTTAAGTGTTCATCTTCCATTATGAGAAATCTGTGATCTATTTTAATTCATCTGTTTCCCCACATTGACTAGAATTCTTGCTATTAAATGAAAGCTTTTATCCAGTGCATCATGAAAAATCAGAAAATTCAACATACCTCTTCTCAGACATTGACCTTCTCTTTATTTATTTATTTAATAGATTTTTATACCGCCCCATCCTGCAATGCAGCTCGGGGCGGTTTACAACAATAAAAACAATTTAAAATCTATAAAATACAAATATCTTCAGTTATATATAGGACTATAAACTTCACATCTAAACTGTGGTCAAGTCTCATTAATGCATTCCTGTTAGACATTCATTAAAGTTGCTCAAAAAGTGAATTTATGCTACTGCACTTTGAATAAGTGAAAGAGTAACTGAACCTTGTGATTACAAAGGTCTGTATTGTTGATACTAGACCATTCTGAGTAAAAAGGAGGCTGTTCTCTGTACACACTGCATAACTGAAGCATCTGCATACTAACGCCAACAAGCAGTTTTGTGTTCCACAAAAACAACAAAAGTGATGCCAATATTTTCAACATAACTAAGCCCATCTGACTCTCCTTGGTGGGGAAAATACAAGGACTGCACCCCTCATAACTTCTTTTACCAAACAATTCAATTTCCACTTTTCAAGGGTTGATCATGAGGCGATTGATACATCCAGCTAGCAAAATCCTACAAGAACTCCTCTCGAGCATGGACTCGGTTATTTGGAGATGATTTTGCAGAAAGAAAGGATGGATGGATGGATATCCATATACCTTATATGTATCCCTACATCCTCCTGGCAAAATCACAGTCATAAATTGTATTTTATAATGTTGGGGGTAAGATCTACTTACACAGTCAATTGTTCATCCCATTTCGGGTTTGAAGAACTATTTGATTTTGCTGTTTTCTTGACTTCTCCATCGACAGCTAATTCTGTGTAGACGGCCGTTCCACCAAACCAGTTTTTTTTCCTTTTCAGTTTGGCACTAGAAACTGACAAAAACATTGCTTTTAATTAATTACTGGAGAACATTTCTTGGTGGAATACTACAAAAGTTCTATCCAAGGAAACTTTTCAACGGGAACTGAAGGACAGCTAGTTCTTCACTTGTTTAACCTCTGATTAGCAAATTTGACTGCCCAGCTGAGCTCACCTCGGCGATGGCTCCTCAGGCCGCCATGGTTCACGGTGGGCCTGAGGGCACTGAAGCATGCGAGGCAGCGGCTGGAGCGATGGTGGCATCAGTCGCGTGCTAAAGCTGACAGATTGCAACATACAGCCAGTTTACATGCCTATGCTGTAGCTGTAAAGGCAGCAAAAAAATATTTTTTTGCTGCCCGTATAGCATCCACTAAATCTCGTCCAGGGGAGCTTTTCTGGGTGATGAGGGGGTTGGTCAGTCCACCGTGTCTCCATCTGCAACTGGAGTTATCTAGTACCCGCTGTGACATATTTATTGATTACTTTGTGGATAAAATCACTCTGATTCAACACAACTTTGACGCTGTACTTAATACGAGTGAACCAGAGGTTGTGGAATCCTCACCATGTCTGGTTTCGTAGGATCAGTTTCAGTGGGTGTCTCCCACCGAGACGGGGGATGTTCTTGGGGCAGTTCGGGCCACATTTTGTGAACTTGACCCACGCCCATCCTGTCTGGTTACGGCCAGCTGGGAGACACTGGGGCCGCTGCTGGCAGGGGTGGTCAATGCTTTCCTTCGGGAGGGCAGAGTGCCAGGCTGCCTCAAGAAGGCGGTGGTGCGGCCTCTGCTCAAAAAGCCATCACTCGACATTGACTAACTTGCCAGTTTCAGCCGGTCTCTTACCTTTCCTTTTTAGGAAAGGTTATTGAGCGGGTTGTGGCCCAGTAGCTGCAGGTGTATCTCGACCGCATTGGCTATCTGGATCCTTTGCAGTCCGGCTTTTATCTGAGCTATGGCACTGAGACTGCACTTGTGGCTTTGGTCGACGACCTCCACCACAAATTAGACCAGGGTCGTTCAACCCTGCTAGTTCTGTTAGATCTGTCGGCTGCTTCAGATACCATTGACCATGAGTAGGGCTACGAATTTGTCATGGAAATCTTCTTTAAAAGTAATGAGTTGGTCATGGCAGGAATGAGGAAAAGTCACAGAAAACTTATGGGGTACTTTAAAAAAACAAACAAAAAAAACTTTTATTCAGTATTGTATTTTGTAACACCCCACCCCCACCCACACACAAGTTGTAAACCCAGGGATTAGATTGTAACCCACCCAGCACAGAATAGAAGGAGGAGGAGGAAAACACTCCCCGCCCCTTAAGATTGTAAACCCAGGGACTGTAAATCCCTTTAAAAGTCCCAGGCTTAGATTGTAAACCCAAGCAGGGGATAAAGGCAGAGTTAATGCTGCCATCTCCTCCTGGGCACCTCTTGAAGCTCTGACAACGGTAACGTTCTCTGCCTCTGATCCCGCTGCCACACCATGCCATGCCGCCACTCAACCATGGCCAAAGCTCCGCCCTCCACATGAAACAACACTGAGGAGGGGTTTGGAGCTCCAGGGAGAGACTGTGGCTTTATCTGGTGGCACCCAGCGTGCTATTCTCGCTGGCTCTGCTCTTCAGTTTGGGGGAAATCTCAAAAAACTTGGGTAAATCACGGAAGTCATGGAAAGATCTCAAAAGTCATGGAGGGAGGCAAAAGTCACTAAAAACGTGACTTTTGTCATGACTATGACAAATTCTTAGCCCTAGCCATGAGATGTTGGTGACCCGTCTGTGAGACCAATCTGGGGTGGGCGGGATTGTTCCCGCTCTTTCCTGGCCAGAAGAACTCAGCGTGTGGTGCTTGGGGATTGCTCTTCGTCACCCCAAGACCTCATGTGTGGTGTCCCACACGGTTCCATATTGTCCCTTTTCCTGTTCAATGTGTATATGCAGTCGCTCAGGGAAGTTGTGAGATGTTATGGAGTGTGGTGTCAACAATATGCTGATGACTTCCAACTCTACCTCTCTTTTTCATCCGACCCAGACCCGGCAGTCTTGGTGCTGGCGGCTGTGCGGGACTGGATGAGGGTGAGCTGACTGAAGCTGAATCTCGACAAGACGGAGGTAATGTTAGTGGGTAAGGCAGCGGATGCGGTCGCCTCCATCACTGCCAGGGTTCACCTTCCGCTGGCTCCCCAGGTTCACAGTCGGGGCATGCTCCTCGACCCACAGCTCCAAATGGATCTCCAGGTGGGGTCGGTGGTGAGGAGTGTGTTTCGCCAATTACATATGGTGCGTCGGCTTTGGCAGTATGTTTCAGATAGCAACCTGGCCACCATCATCCATGCTTTCATTATCTCAAGATTGGACTATTGCAACACGCTCTACGTGGGGTTAACCATGGTGATGGTCTGGAGACTGCAGCTGGTGCAGAACGCGGCGGCCCATCTCCTTATGGGGTCGGGCCAACGTGAGCATGACACCAGTGCTCCAGGCTCTGCACTGGCCGTCCATAGTCTTACAGGCCCGATTCAAGGTGTTGACCTATAAAGCTCTACACAGCCTTGGCCTGACTTACCTAGGGGATCGCCTCACTCTCCGTGCTCTGAAGCAACCCATGGTCATCCAGGAGCGCCCTCCTTGAGGTCCCCTGGGGGGCCACTATGAAGTGGGCGTTCTCAATGGCTACACCTCGGCTGCGAAATTTGCTCCCGGCGGAGGCCCGGATGGCCCCGGAACTTCCTGCCTTACAACTAAGAACTGGCTGTTTCACCAGGCGTCTGGCAGGGGAGATGGGGTGGGTGTGGGAGAGAGAGATCTATTGTTTTTGCCTTCTCTTTTATTGTTTTTTAGCTTGCTGTTTTATTGTTTTTATATGTAAGCTGCCCTGAGCTGTCTGGAGCAGGAGTGACCGGGTAACAAAATTTGTTAAATAAATAAAATAAATAAATCTACATTTCACCATAATTGCTGTTTTCCCTCTTGTTCCCGTCAGGTTTTAAACTAGAAGGAGATCTTTAGTGCCTTTTCTGGAAGCTACTTTTCTGCTACCTCTCATCATAGTGCCACATTAGGACGAAAGAGAGGCTTTTAAAAAATAGTAGTTCTTATTATGAACATATCAATTTACATCGTGCAGAAAAGGTCACCATACACTGAATGCTAAACACTAACAATGTATATACCGATATAGACAGGGAGAAATAAAATGTACCAGAACGCTGTCCTCTGTCCCAACACAGACACTTGATATTTTTAAAGAGACACTACTATATAATACAAAATCATACCAGCATGGATGTACTTTTATAAAAGAGAGAGAAAATTTTTTATCAACAAAGATGGAAAGAATGGGTGAAACCAAACAAGACAGTAGCCCGCTGTAGCCTATGAGTCACCTGCTCGTCAGTTCAATGGCCACCATATGTTTGCCCACTTCCGCCTCAGGCCAGGTGAACGGCTACTACTGAAATCATCAGCTGGAGAAGGTCATTGATGCGGCGCAGGCTAAGGCTCACCCAGCCGTTCTAATCTGGGCTAACATATTATTATTATTATTATTATTAAACATTTATAAAGCGCCAGTAACAACCTGGCGCTGTACAGAACATATAATCAGCTGCGGTCCCTACCTGTGGCTTACAATCTAAAAGACAAGGAGGGGGAGACAAGGAGAGGGGACAGCGGGAGAGACATGGGAGAAGACAAACAAACATTCAGGCGGATGCGAAGTCTCAGGTGCGTGTACTTGGCTTGGTTACAAGGTGGTCGGTAGCAGCAGTCAGCAGGGGAGGGCTGACAGTAAGAGCAAGGGGAAAGACTAGAGGGCATTGGGAAAGGCAGCATGGAAAAGGTGGGTCTTGAGGAGGGATTTGAAGGAGCGGAGGGAGGAGGCGAGGCGGACGTCGGCAGGGAGGGAGTTCCAGGCATGCGGGGCAGCGAGGGAGAAGGGACGAAGGCGGTTGGGCGAGCAGGAGAAGCGAGGGAGAGCGAGGGAGGGGACAGCGGAAGAGCGGAGGGCGCGCGCAGGAGCGCGTAGGGCGATTAGGTCCGAGAGGTAAGGGGAGCTTGGTCATGGAGCGATTTGAACGTGAAAACCAGGAGTTTGAACAGGATACGTTCAGGAAGGGGGAGCCAGTGAAGGGAGAGGAGGAGAGGCGTCACATGGTCGAAGCGACGGGCAGAGTGAATGACCTTGGCGGCAGAGTTTTGGATCGCCACAAGGGGGGACAGGTGGGAGCGAGGGAGGCCAGCAAGGAGGAGGTTGC
The DNA here is from genome assembly GCA_003113815.1 of Sphenodon punctatus. NCBI lineage: Eukaryota > Metazoa > Chordata > Lepidosauria > Sphenodontia > Sphenodontidae > Sphenodon > Sphenodon punctatus. Next base: position 709,848 of record QEPC01009848.1, on the reverse strand, counting down.
AGTAGTCGAGGCGAGAGATAACCATGGCCTATGCCCTGCCCAGTCTCACCACGAGGGGAGGTCTGAGGATTGGGCTCGGATGAACACATTCACCCCAGCCTGCCAAAACAGCTGGGGGAGTGTGTGGAGCCTGGAGGAGTTAAGAGTTTGGTGGTAGCGCCTCCTGGAGGCCCAATCCTCCTGCGCAGCTGAGGTTCAGGAGTCCTGCTCCGTGTAGACAGCTCCTCAGCCAACCCATGGCATGGAGGGACTTTTGAGGGCAGCCCCCACCCACCCCAAATTCCAGGGAAAGGGGTAAGCTCCTTTGAACTGCCCTCCCCACTGTGCAGTGATCCAGCTCACCTCCATCTCATTTGTTTTCATTCAATGTTTTCTAATAATGCAAGTTTATTCATACCTTTCCTGAGTTGTTTCAGACTATTTAATGTACCAAGGCAGAGGGGGATATTCATTACTAAGTGAAACTTCAAGACATTTTGTCAACTTCCTGAAGTGCAAGAGGTTTCTTGTGTCTAAAATGCTCTCCTTTTTCCAGATAGACTTGGAAATGAAAACATATTTGATCGTTTAGAGAAGGGATTAAGATTCTTATCTAGATGTGTATGTGTCATATGATCTTACACCTTTAATCTCAGGTTGCTTTGCTGTAGAAAAAGGGGCACTTTCAAACAGGGGTGGGGAACCTCTGGCACCTGGTCCACTTCTGGGCTGTGGTACATTTCTCTCAGGCCCTTGGCACTTCTTCCTGTCTCCCATTCACAGTGTGGCCCACGGTCCTCCCCAATTGCATGGCCTGCAATCTTTCAGGCAGGCTATAAATGCAGGGAACCCAGAAGGAAATGCTGCTGTCTAGAAAGAAGTGCCCCATGCACAGGAAGAAGAATCTTATCAGAGTCAGCTAAAACAGGGCAGGTGCAGCATGCTGAGAGGGAAGGCTCTTGCAGCCAGAGTGGAGCAGGAAGCAATGCAGTAGGAGGCATGAGGGGGGGAGGGGGTTGGGCCAGATAAGCAACATGACTACTGTGGGGCAAGAGCCCCGAGCATTCAGGGACCCTGGAGCAGGACAGCACTTCACTACTGTGGCTTCCTGACTTCTGATGCCCCCTCTGCCACCAGGTCCTTACACCCACTTCTGCTAGTGTCTGTTCGGTCACACTTGCTGCTTGCAGAGGTGTAGCCAGGCTTGAGTGGTACTGCTTATTTCTGTTGGGGAGGTTTCATAGGACAGTGATGGGCGACTGCTCATCGTCACTCCGCCTGCTTCCTGTAGAGTCCCGCAGGGTTCCATCTTGTCTCCCTCTCCTGTTCAATATGTATTTGAGACCACTGGGCAAGATCATGTGTAGTTTTGGGGAGAGGTGCCATCAACAGGCTGAGGACATCCAAATCTATCTATCTTTTTTCTATCTGATTCAGCTCCTGCAGTCTCAGTGCTTGCTCAGTGCATGGTTGCCTTTGGGGACCGGATGAGGGCAAACTAATTGAAGCTGAATCCAGACAAAACAGAAGTGATGGGTGGCCAGCCCCAAGACCTTGGAGGGCTGGGATACCCATCCTTGATGAGATACAGCCTCCCCTGGTAGTTCAGGTTCACAGCCTTGGGGTGCTCCTGGATTCTAAGCGGTGACTGAAAACTCACGGCCAGGCGTGCTTTTCACCAACTCCAGTTGGTGAAGAGGCTGTGGCCCCTTCTTTTGGATATGGATCTGGCCAGTCATCCATGCCTTCATTACCGCAAGACTAGACTACTGCAATGCACTCTATGTGGGGCTGTCCAAGGTGACTGTTTGGGGGCAGGAGCTGGTGCAAAACGCAGCAGCAGCCCATCTCTTTTGATAAGGGTAGTCACCTGGAGCACGTTACATCAGCTCCAAAGTCTGCACTAACTGCCAATAGCATTCCAGGCATGATTCAAAATGCTGGTTTGAAATTTCTATATAAAGCCCTAAACAGTCTGTTCTTTACATAGAACAGTCTTTCTATATAAAGCCCCCAACAGTCGGGACCCCACATATGTAAAGCACTGCCTCCCCACCCCCATGCCTCTTTGTGACCTCTAAGGTCAGCCAAGAGTGCTCTCTAGCAGGTTCCAGCTTTGCAATACCTCCATACAGTAAGAGCACGAAAAGAGGTATTCCAAAGCTGTAGAACAGCCTTGAGAACGCCCTTCCCTTGGAGGTTTTGCCAAATCCCAAGCTTGAGTGTCTTCCAGGGGTGATGAAAGACTTTTTTTATTTGGTCAAGCATTTAACAGGCAGAGTTAGCTTTTGGGATGTATTTTATGGGTATTTTATGTCCAGTTTATATTGTTTTTCTCTTTTGTATTTGATATGTTGTTGACTACCTGAGCCTTCGGGAAAGGTAGGATACAAATCAAATCAAAACAAACAAATAAATAGTTGGTGATGTCACACACATGCTTGCCCTTCATACACTTTTTTCTCTCTCTTTCTTTCCTCCCTCAAACTTTTCAACCCTCCAACTGTAACATTACACCTTTGCCCATTTTACTGCTTTCACTTACAGCCTCAGTTTCTGGACAGCAATCAGGCTACTGATTGGGGGGGGGGGGGCGGGAATGGGGGGATAAAGCATAAGCATGAGCTGCTGGCCTCACGTCTGTGTTCCGGCAGCTAGTTTTGTTTGGTTTTAAAACATCAGGGAAATGTCTTGGATTGCAGACACTTCTCTCTTTAAATGGGTGTCATCCAGGAAAGTGTGCATAACCAACCAATTCCTTTTCAGGTAATTATAAAGGTCATATACAAGCCAGGCTCTGTCTCTTTTTCTTTAAGCAGGAAAGATGTTTTGGATGTTCTAAGAAGGCCCGGTTAACTGCGGGGTTTTTTTGTTTTTGTTTGTTTTGTTTAGATTTTGTTTTATTTTTGCCATGGCTGTTTGTCAGTCAGTGTTGTGTACCTGTTTATGTCATGTGAAATAAGGCACATAAGTGGCAAAATGAAAGCAAGGAGTAAAGTTAAAAACAACAATACTCCAACGGCTGCCCACATTTATTCTGTACTTTCAGTGTACAGTAAGGGCATGCAGTCATATGGGTTTTCCCATAATCATTGGAAGGCAGGTTCTCCGTTAACCTCTTCATCGCCATTTGTGTCCCGATACGTTTGTTTCTTTTTTTGTTTTTGTTTACAGGTTTCTTTTTCTCCTAAGCATTTTATGGAGTAACTGGGAAAAGAGAACAAGAAAGGAAAGCAGGAGAGAGATAACCTGACTTGTTGCAGATTTTGTTTTAATTCAGTGCCATCATGCTGCCAGTGATTTGGATCCTGTGCATGGTTGTTACAAAAGCCTATGGAATTTTGACTACAGATATGGATTTAAATAAAAGAAACAAGGCCCCAATCCTAGACGAAATACCGGAGGGAGACAGAGGATATTGAAATGTCAAGTTTGGATTTTCAAAATAAATTTTAAAAAATTATTTATTTAATTACATTTATGAGTCGCCCCTTATGCCTACGGCATCCCGGGGTGACGTACACTTAAAATTTATAAAACATTTCTTCATAAAACCATCACAATTAAAACATCCAGGGATAAAGAAAAAGAAAAAATAAGGGCAGGGAGAATAAAAACCCTAACCCATCCTCCCACAAGGCTTCGGCCAACAGCCAGGTTTTACAAGCCCGCCAAAATGTTAGGAGGCTTGGGGCCAGGCGAGCTTCCTCCGGGAGAGAATTCCAGAGACGCGGCCCGGCCACCAAGAATGCCCTCTCCATTGTAGCCCCCTGCTTAACATGGGGGACCTCCAGGAAGGCACCCCCAGCAGACCGAAGGAGCAGTTCTGGGGTGCGGAGGGCGAGGCAGTCCCTGAGGTATGATGTATAATTGTGGTTGTTCAACTGAATTTACTACTTCAGTCTGTTGAGGCACCTGATTATGGTGGAAATAAGGTACGGAGTGGGGGAAAGGGGAAAGAGATGCAAAGAATTCCAGGAAACAATTATTAACGATTATGGGGCAGCAATAAAACATAACACCATACACTTGGAACATAAAGGGAATCCCATTATGACACTACATGGGTGGGTAGTTTGAATAATATAAGTGGGAGATGTACATATGGTGGTCCAATTTAAGACAAGGAATTGAGAAAAATGGTTGGGGAGGTGTTGGGGACCTCACTTGGGGTTCTAAATGGATTCGAGTTAAGTGAACAACAGTCTAATGGGAATCTGAAGTGTTACATGAGAAGGTTAGTGCAGGGCCTGCAGGAAAACAGTGCAAGGTTACTCACAAACCTGCTCTATTCTGACTATACATATGCAGCCATGCACCTGGACCTCTGTGAGTTCTGAAATAGTGCTTTAAGGCAAGACACCTGAACTAAGCCTGATGGTGGTGGTGTTCTCGCTGCATTGTTGCTGCTGTGCTGTGCCTTATTTTATTCTTTGTTTTGCAGATCCCCTTGACAGACTTATTTTTCCATTTACACTGTATTGGGAAGAAACAGGATTGTTTTGGGACAGTCTCAGTATCCCAGGCTGTTTTAATTCCGAGGCAATTCTTGTTAATTGAATTCATAAAAATGACTTGAGAAGGGGATACCACCGGTCACCTTCATGCCCGACATCATCTGGGGTATAAATGGCTTGGCCCCCTACGTTACACCCTGCTTATGAAAGAGAGGTTGTATTGGAGGTCACACAGGGCAGGATGCGTGACTTAATAAAATTACTGAATCTATCATGATCTGTCATGGAGGCAACACAGCCAGCATACAAAGAAGCTCACATGTAATGACACTTGTTTTCACTGAACACAGCCAGCATGCAAAAAGGTCCATGTGTAGCAACCTTTCTTTTATTAAACACCATTTTTTATTTATTTTGCATTTTTCACTTTTATATTTACTGGACCCATATATGCCTTTATAACTAACAAAATTAAGTGGTAATAAAATGATTATACTAATAACTGTAATACTCAATATTATACTTAGTTTATTAGAAATGTGATTTGATTTAAAATCAATATTAAGATTTACACTTGTATGTAACATTTAGTAAATATAACACTTAGTATTGTATTTAGTTAATGAAAATGTGATTTGTAACTCCATTTAAGGTAGCATTAACATTTACAAATGTATGTAACAAATTTGGGTACAATTTACTTCCTGTTACACCTTCACTGACACATATTTTTGTATGGGCTGCCATGTGAACCGGCAGCAAACCGGGGACTGTTATGTATTAATTAGGTAATATTGGCCATGATCAGAGACACAAGCAGGATGAGGCTTGGACAACTCAGTTCAGCTAATTTCAGTCACAGGCCTCAGGCTGACACTATCCAACTAGGCCCATGAGAATAAAGTTGTCAAAATCACTTTCTAAGCAGAAAATGTATTTCCAAGGCCACAACAACAAACCCCAGACAGCCACTATCTTTGAGAACACAGAAAGAGGCCTGAGAGAGAAAACAAAGAGTTGGTAAGAAAGGGAGATACCATCCCCTACGAATAAACAGTAACTCCCTAAAACTCTCCCAAAACTCCAAACTAGCTTGGTGGCTGTGCTCCAAGTGATAGCATAATGAATAGTCAGCTTATTCTCTGCACCTGGCAGAGGGGACCCTGCAACATCTATCCCTAATAAATAAAACTATAAAAGGGAAAGCCCAGCCCCTTACCATTTGTCATTGACGTTAACGGCCACTAGCATTTGCAAGTTTGGGTCTTTGATCCTAAACGACGTTCTCAAAGATCCAGAGAGACTCCTACCCAGCTGCCTGCTGGGTCCCCTCCCCTTCTCCTCTGAACCAGCCTGCGTCTCAGACTGTGCCTCTGACACATGGGTTACTGGGGTTTGTAACAGAGAACACTGCCATGTCCAGATGTTAAGTGTCTATCCAATAAAATTGAGTTGTACCTATATACTTTGGTTTGGTTTGTTTGGTTTGTAATTGGCAACCTTTGATCCTGGGTAAACTGAGGCAGCAACCTCATTTATTCCTTTCAAGTTAAACTCCGGGTTCTTCCTCTCTCTCTGCTCTATGTTACCCAAGCGACAGCACCTGGAGAACCGAGAACACGGAAGATACATCTCTGTTATCCGTTCTTGTGCCTATCATGACACCAGTCACTTGGCAGCTGAGGTGATTATTTGTAGGACAAGTTCCACTCAAACTCAAGATGGAACATATTCAATAAAGAGGAGGTTTGTTTTTTGAGGAGATAATGGGAAGAGCATACCCCATATGGATAAAGTTTTGAGAGAAAATCTCTCTTAAAAACCCAAATAGACTATTAAAAATGTGCAAATGGTAAGTGGAGATTTATACAGCATGCAAATGTAATATTCATGGCAACAGAAAGACAGTTACCTCTGACCCTAAGGCAACCTCTGCCAAATTTCAGCAGTGCTAACATTTTTCAATGATTAGGAATTGCATCTAATTCTACTCCAACAAAAATGTTTCTAAACATGTGCTTTTAAAAAGTGCAGTAGATGGTGGTTGGAGGAATTGGGGGGGGGAGGGGGAGGAGCATTCATGAATTCTCCCGTACAATTTATAAGAACATATGAAACTAAAGAAAACGCAAAGCAACCTGTATTTTTATTTTTATTTTAAATTCTCAAGGTGACAGAAATTTATAATTTGGGGCAACAAACAAAAGTGTATATTAAGTCTGACAATTTGGCACAACAGATAGTGAGGTAAAGATAGTGTTTATGAAGATAAAAGCCCTGTCAAAATAGTACTTCTTCTAAGATTTAGATAAATCAGTCTTCTAAAGCAATTTGCATCACTGGACTACTCAAGAAAGAATACAGGTATGCTATTTCGTATCCGAGTAGCATCAGTTTCAAACTGATCTTAACACACAAGAGAGAAGTCAAAGCGTATCCAATAACTCACCTTCATGAAACCAATTAATCAACGCAAAAGAAAAATAAAACACTCTTTCTAGGAAGCTACAAATCTGTACGCTTCTACCACATGTTACTTGCTGACTCAAAAGAAACAGCCACAGCCTTTAAATATTACATGTGTAATAAAATACAACCACATCCACTCAGATCTACAAAGATATCCTGCTTATAGTTGAAACACTAACAAAAAACAAGCCACACTTTCGTCATGTATGTGGCTTTATGATGATTCTTTGTGAAATCACTGCATTACTTTTGAGAGAGAGAGTAATAGATGGATAGTTCAGATGATATCTTTTCTTGGACCAACTTTTGTTGGTGATGGTATACAAGCTGTCAGGCCATATAAGGGCCCTTTTTCAGGCTGGTAACATGTCAGAACTTTTTACTGAATTTTTAAGTATATCAGTATCTGCTCTCTCATAACAGGGCTATACATGGTAGCAGAAGTAAATAATTTCATTAAGATTATGTTAGCTAATTTATTGTTAAGTAACAACAAAATGCTAATACAATTAATATTGTAGACATGACCTTGTGCTAAATTATTCCTAGGCTTTGTCTTTTCACTTCGAGGTAACTGAAATCTTAAAAAAAATATTAATGTGCTAAAATTTTCTAATATTGCCCTAAAATCTAATAAATATCAAAGTAGTGTACACATTTTAAAGCTATAAAAGATTGTATATGCTGGAAAAGGACACTTCCAAGTTAACAAACACAGTACAGATTATGACTTACCAGTTACTTGCATTTGTAACCTTCCATTATGGTGGTTCCTGGTGCCAGATCTTGGCGATGCTGTGGCCATGACAGAGGCTGCAGCTTTAATCTATTTAAAAATATATATATTATACACACATCAGCTTAGTTCAGATGTTGTTTTTAACCTATTTAAATAAACTAGACAGCACAACTAGAACTAGTTGGTTTCCTCTCTCAGCCATGTCCAAGACATATATTATTCTGTAACAAAATTAAGGTAATTTATATTTCAATACTGCCTTCCACCTAAAGAACTCCAAGTATGTCGCATACCCTAAATGGTAGGGATGGGACTTTTGGTTTCAGTTTTAACAAAAAGAGGCTGAAAGTGTCTCCGCTATGGGGCAGCTGGGCCAGCTCCACGGCCGCGGGCAGCTGGGCCTTCTCTTCCTATTTCTTCTACAGGTCCCAGCTCTGGAGCGTCTTAAAAATACCACTGGACTAGCAGTGGTGCAGCACACATGTGCAAAATGGCCACTGAGGCCATTCTGCACATGTGCAGCCCTAATTTTGGAAGAGGGCAGCTGTTCTGTGCATGCATGAAATGGCTCCGGCACTAACGCTGCCGGCGACATTTTGGATTAGGGCTGCATGTGCACTGAATGGCCTCGGTGGCTATTTTGCGCCTGTGCGTTGCACCGCTGTCAGTTCTGTAGAAGAAAGAAGAGGAAGAGAAGGCCCGGCTGCCCAGCAGTGGAGCTGGCTCTGCTGCCTGCAGAAGAGGCCCGGCCATTGCTGACTGGTGTTGGGAGCCGGCTCCGCTGCCAGGAGGCTGGGTCTTCTCCACTGCCCCGCAGTGGAGAACCGCCCAGCGACCTGGCAGCAGAGCCGGCTCCTGACACTCAGCAGCAGAAGAGGCTCGGCCACCTGTAGTGGAGCTGGCAGCCCAGTCAGTGGCTATGACCCCCACCCTCTGAACCCGGACCTGCAAAGGTAAGAGTAACGAATAGGGGGTCCCAGGGGTAGGGTTGGGGGTAAATCTGGACCCCGGTGGATGGGAGTGTTAGGGGTATTAGATCCCCACCCTCCAAGTCCTGGAGTGGCGTGGTGGGGATGCCCGGGGGGGTAGTGTTTTGGTGGTGGTGGCTCCCTGTGTCTTGGGACTTTCGAATGGGTCTCTTTCCCACTGAAGTCAATGGGAAAAAGAACCGACACTGATAGATCTGAAACTGAAAGGAGATCAGAGGCATAGGGACAGGGAAACAGAAACCAAAATTTTGTCCAGAGTCCCACCCCTACTAAATGTAGTAGCTTCAAAACAACCATGAACAAGAAAAAGTGGTGGCCTTTTTTAAAAATAAGAAAACTGGAGCAGGAAATTGATATATGGGTTTGTTTTCCAGAGATACTGAGCACCCAAGTCCTGTTGAAATTATAACAGCTTGCAGATGATTTTTCACACACACACACACACACACACACACACACACACACCAAAATAAATAAATAAAGATTCCCCCTCCCCCCTTTGGTTAAAACAGTCATTCTATAGACAGGCGGCAGGGCTCAGTCCAATGATACATTCACTGGAACACTGGAGATTTGGATTCTCTTCTTGGATGTGCCAAGTGAATAAATGACTTCACCTCTCTCTGGCTTTTCACCTTGCCCATTCATGAAACTAAGTTTTCTGAGGCAAGGAAATGCTGTAGGGGTGTGTATGTCATTTTCGTTATTACAATAACAATAACGAGAACTGTATTCGTTATTGCAATAACGAAAATGACAACCCAAGAACAATGATAACGAAAATGACAACCAAGAATACCAAAAACAATAATGATAATGATCTCGATACAGATACCAAAAATGATAACAAAACAGTAACAAAAATGATAAGGAACGAAAACAACAATGTCGTTATCGTCATTATTAGTGCGGTGGTGGCCATTGAGTTTTGGAAGGAAAATGTGGAGAGGGAAGGAGGGAGCAGACATCTCGGAGTCTTAACAGGGTTGAACTCTTGAACTGTGCCTGTGTTGGGAGGGGCGAGCAGCTCAGCAGTATCTGATGGATGTATCTCTGGCCAATGAGCAACGCAAGCAGGTCCCAGCAGTCTCATGGCACTCTGGTTGTGGGAGGCAGCAGGCATTGAGCAATCAATCCGGGGGGCTCTGGAGGAGGGCACTGCAATGCTTTATAATGGGAGGACCAGGTTTTTTCTCTCCGTTCTGTGAGAGTTCTGCTTGTCAGATTGCGTTGACAGAACTGTGGTGCTTGCACGTAAAAAATCCTCCCTAACCCCTCATTGTATTATTTATTTATTTGGTATTACCACCAATACCTTTCCTTCCTCATATCCTACATTTTACCTTCTCCCTTTCCCTGCCCTTCTCCCCACTGTGCATTATATATAGATAGGTAGTATATATTATTTATTTATTAAAAGCATTTATTATCCCACCCCTCCTGCCACAGTCAATTCGGGGCGGCTCACAACAGTATACATTGACAATTAAAATCATAAAACGTATTATACCCCCATCCCTCTCCTCCCCCCACCCTTATTAGATATAGATATATATTATAGACATAAATTAGATTAGAATAGTTATATAGATAATTGATTAGGTAATAGATAGTTTTCCTTTTCCCTTCCCCCGTCTCCCTTAGATTTAGATAAATATTAGTTGTGCACGGGAATCAATAACGATACCGATACCACAAATAAAATCTTCGTTTGAAACGGTACCAATAACGATATCGATAATGATAACAGACACTGATAATAAAAATGATACTGATAAATACAATATCAAAAATGATACCAAAAATGCTAAGAAAAACAATAACAAAAATGAAAACAACATTGTCGTTAATGATAACAAAAACAACATTTCTGAATAATGAAAATGAAAATAAAAATGACATGGGGGCCTGGTGCACGCCCCTACTATGCTGTCCCAAGCTGCAATATCAAATCTGTAAAAGTCAACATGCTTAGGGATAAAGGAGCTGGTAGAGCAAACCACTGAAAAACTGAAATCTTTGTGGAAATTGCACTATATCTTTATGAAACTAGGGAACCAATTTTTGTGCAGTCAATAAAGTCTGGTCAGAATTATGGAAACCCTGGAGCTATTTTCAGACACATTTTAATGATTACAAAATGTACGTGTAATTACTAGATCTGGCCATAGGATGGCAAAAATGTCTGTCTTCAAGAAAAAGGGATGACGATGTCAAGTATTAGAATGCTGGTACTTTCTTTCTTCCTCTACTAAATTAAAGATAAATCTACCAAAAGAAAAAAACATGAAGGACATATTATTAAAGATGGGGAAAAAAATTAATCCAAATGAAAAGGGTTTTTAACCGCTACGGAGCGAAAGACAGTGCTGAATATTATATGCCTTACAACTAACATTCCCATAGCCGTATTGTTCTTATACGTTAACTCTTTCTTGGTCCTTCATAATAAAGAGCACTAGAAAAATTTTCAAGAGTTAAAAACTTCAAAGGGTATGTTCTGCATAGGTGCGTAGGAAAAGGATTACGTAGAGACTGCAACGTAAGATTCACTCTGATCTAGGTATAATCTTCTTGAAAGCAGAAAATTAATTCTGACAAGCAAAGGCAATACATTTTATTTTCCGGAGAGATGTTGCTGTTCTGTAGTATATTCCTGAATGGAAGAAATTTAGTGGGCTTCACAGGTCTATGTAGACCAAATAAAATTTCCTCCAGATTCTGACGAAGAAGATGTGGAACAACAGAGTCTGGAAGGAAGGTAAGTTTCTTACCTGTAATGATTCCTCTTTGAGTTGTATCCTCTCCCTCAGTCCCATTATAGGTATCTGGCACTATTTAGCGCCTAACTCAAGAGTATTGCAAGCCCTTTTTTTTCCCCTTTTGTCCTGATGTCACTTCCCCTGGACATATAAGATAGCCCTCGGCATGCTCATCAACCCTGTCAGTTTATATCTTAGCCACTGAAAGTAGGGGGGAGAAAGGAGGGCGCTAAGACTGAGGGTGATTTCAGAAATGATGGGTGCCCGGTTCACCACAGTGGATTCCCGGTGGGGGTGAACCGAACAACCACCCCCCGGGGCGAATAAAAGCCCCAAACAGACGTGACGGGACCGGGACCACGGCAGGGAATCGAACCGGCAGATCACGGGCCGGGGCAGCACAACAGACGTAACACCGATTCCCGGCCGTGGTCAAAACACCCAGAAACCACCGGGCAGGGGCGGGACACAGACATGGCCGCCTGAGGGCAAACGAAGCCAAAAGGCACACAAGGGAACGCCGACACAACGGAAATGGGAAGGGAGAGGGAGAATAGCCAGACAGGTACCAAACACAACAGGCACACAGACAGCGGGACCACAGTGGAACACACAGCACAAGCCCACGCCCGGGCGCATGCACACAGAAGGGAAAGGACAGGAAGGGGGACACGGGTGCCCGGGCAACACACAAGGCACACCGGGCACGGGGGGGTGTGGAACAGGGAAGAGGGGAGGAAACTGCAAAGGGGCAGGGCAGGAAACAGGCAACGGCAACCACAACCCCCGCAGCAGAACTGTCCGCACGGGCACCCCCACAGCAACACAGGCAGCCCTAGAACGGGAGGCCCCAGGAGCTCGGGACCAAGGCACAGCGGGGGCCCGCACTGCACAGCAAGCCGGCCGGGAACAGTCCAGGAGGCACATGTAGACCCCACGCCCGGAGAGGGGCTGATGGAGGGCAGGCAGGAGAGCCGGTGCAGCGCTGCAGGTCCAAGGACGCGCACACACACCCGGAGGAAGGAGCGAGGGGCAGTCCGGGGGCCCCAGAACCCCGAGGTCACACAGGCACCCTGGAGGGGGGGCGCGGGGCAGCAGGTGGCAGCATTGGCGGGTGGGGACAGTCCACTGGACACAGGTGGGTCGGCGAGGCCACGCAGAGTGCCGGATTCAGGCACCAGGGAAGGCAACCACAGAGGGGAACCCCAGGTGTGGAGGCAGACCGGGGGGTGGGGCCCAGAGCCACAGGCAGGGGCAGCAGCACCCCGGGAAGCCGGCAGCACAGCTGCGTGGCAGAGACATCAGGGAGGGAGCAGCCAGCGGATACTAGCCCCCGGGCAGGGGCGGGAGCCCACACGGGGGCAGGCAACAGGGGGGGCTGGAGGCACACTGGGACTCTCAGTCAGCTGCTGGGGGCCACCACGGGCCCAGGGGCCGGGTGCCCTGCCCGGTGAACCAGGTGGGGCCAATGGATCATGCCCCGATGGTACCCCAACAAGGACATGTGGTGGGCGATCAGGTAGTAGGCCTCGAAGGGATCCTGCATGGACAGCCCCAGCTGCACATCCAAACGGGACCACACACCCGACAGCGCCGCTGCGGTAGGCTCCAACACACAGCAGTCAGCAGCAGGGGGCCACGGAAGCTGTCCCAGCTCCAACAGTTGGTGGTACACCGCCCCACGGGAGCGGTGGTACCCACGGGCCCCGTGAACACAGCCAAAGTAGGACACAGCCAAGGCAGGGCCCTCCTCCGCAAGGC
>QEPC01009848.1:662801-691584 GCA_003113815.1 Sphenodon punctatus | reverse complement strand
TCTTTCCCCTCCGGGCTGGCCCCCTGCCCCCCCCTTGGTGTTCCCCTCCCCTTGTTTCCCCTTGCCAGTTTCCAGCTGCTGTCCGCGGGGCATCCTGTCCCGGCTGCAGCGGGTGTTGTCCCTGCGCCTCCTCCATCCTCAGCACAACCCCCACCTCTCCCTCCCCCACCTGCGCTCCCTCCACCTCCTCCACCCTCGCTTTCTCTCCCACCGCTCTCCTCGCTCCATCCCGCCACACTTCCCTGCTGAGGATTTCCCTTTAAATCTCCCTCCGGTGGCTGCGTTGTTGCTGGTTGCCTGGCAGCGATGCTGCGTGCTTTGTCCCCGGCTAGGGATCATTTTCTTTGGTTCTGGCCGGTGCTTGCCATCCAGACGTTACTTTTTGTTGTTTCCCGGCGGGAATCTCTTTGACCACGATTCCAGAGATTGTCCGGCGGGGCGCCCCGGAAGCGTGGCTGCAATTGACCCCATGTGGATATTGACCGTGATGAACATCTGGTGGCCGCTGAACAGATGTTCAGGGTGCTATGGCCCTGCCGTGGGATTGAGCGTGGTTCACTGTGGTTGAGCGTGATCTCGTAACGTCTGAAAATACCCTGAGATAGAGGATACAAGTCTAAGAACCATTACAGGTAAGAAACGTACCTTTCTTCTTTGTTATTCAGTCTTACACAATCCCATTGTATGGAAGCCTAGAAAGCAATGCAAGGAGGCAGGTTGCAGTAAACTGAACCTCAACTCCTTTATTTTAGGAAAACAGCAAAGACAAGACTGAACAGCCAAATCTGACATCAGACTGAGCTGTCAAATCTAAGGCATAAAACTTAATAAATGTGGATGAGGAGCTCCAAGAAGCTGCCTTACAGATCTCAGCCAAGGGTACCTAACACAAGGCTACAATAGAGGTGGCCACAGACCTAGTGGAATCCTGAGGAGATTGGGAGACTCAGCCTCATAACTCCTGATAATACATGCCCAAATCCATCTAGAGAGAGATTGTTTCGAAGCCCTGGAACCTATGCACTCTGGGTCAAAAAGTACAAATAATGCATCCGAGAGCCTGAAATCCTTGGTGTGGCTGAGGCAGTATAACAGGGCCCTATGGATGTCCAATTTGTGCAAAGCTTCCCCACGTCCTAGAGGTGGTGGAAAGAAGGCTGGGAATGAAATAAACTGTACCATGTGAAATTTGGACACCCCCTTAGGCAGGAAAGCTGGGTGTGGCAGCACTGGCCAGAAGACTACCTTCCCACAGTGGAAATGGACATATGGAGGTTTGTAGGAGTGGGCCTGCAACTTACTCTCCCTCCTGGAAGAGACGATAGCTACCAAAAGCTCAGTTTTGAAGGAGAGAAGGTCAATGGGGATGGAAGTCATCGGTTCAAATGGTGTTTTCATGAGAGCCTGCAATCCAACATTTAAATCCCAGATAGGAAACAGAATTCACATGTTTGTCCTGTTGGACCACCAGATCAGACTACTCAGAATGACCACTGTGGCCATACGCCTGAACCATAGGCACCGGAGGCCCTGGATCAACCATGGTGCAAGCCACCACTGGAGGGGCCGAAGTTGCAGCTGAGCCAGGGGAGTACTGAAAGCTGTAGATGTCATGAGCCCCAGCGTTGCGGGGGGGGGGGGGCTTTCAGACTGGCTGATCCCCGCACATATCCTGGCTTCGCATTTCCCCCCACAACCAGAATACGCATTTGGGGGGGGGCATGTCTGAAAGTAGCCTTAAGGGCAACAAATGGTCCTTAAAGGAAGGGATCCCCCAAAAGGTATGTGACAGGGGCCTGGGCATGGCACTAAAAATGCTTTTTAGACAGAGTGAGGGTAGGCGCAGCAAAGGCCTGGTGCTGTCCCCACCCTCTGAACCCCGGGGGGGGGGGGCGCATATAAGCCTGATGCTGTTGAGGAAAATGAGGGGTAAAATAGAGATTTTACCCTGAAGGCTGAAAGGAGGGGAGGCCCTGCGGGCACTGGAAATAATATGGTCTGACCAGAGGCTCAATTAGCAAATAGGTGGCACCTTCAGCCCCACAGACTTGGCTATACTGCGGTCCATTTTAATCTGCTTCAGTTCCTGATTAGTGGAGGCCGCAAAGAGACCATCCTTATCAACAGGAAAGTTTTTGACTACTTATTGAGCCTCTATAGATAGGCCCAAGGCTTGGAGCCATGCATGTCTGTGGATGACAATTCACACAGCCAAACTTTGAGCCCCCAAGACTGCCACATCATATGGACACCTGTGTAAAATGCTGGGATAATTCCAGGCAGTCAGCTACTTCAGTGACTAGTCTTCCTTTGACTCAGGTAGTTCAAGAAACACCTGTTGGACCATTTCCCATAACATGAAATTAGAACAGGTCATAACGGTCAAATAATTACCTGGCATCATATCAAGATAAGCAGCAGAGTATATCCTGCATCCCATGGTGTTAATTCATTTACCCTCCCTATCAGGGGGCTGAGAGGGTGGCTTACCCTCAGCTATGGGTATGAGTGAGTTAGGGACTGGATAGGAGACCAGAAAATCATGCCCCATTCCCGGTACAGGGTACATTTGGAGCGTCTTAGGATCCACGGGTGGCACTGAGGCCGGTTGGCTCCATACATCCCTATCAACAGGCTCTATAATACTTTTAGCTAGCGGGATGGAAATACATTCCCTTTGCCCAATTATCAAATAGCAAGGATAGTTTATTGGCATCACATTAGCAAAAGGTATTATACATCCCTAGCAACAGGCTGTATGGAGCCATCTGGCCATGATGCCACCCATGGACCCTAAGACGCTCCAGGAGACCATC
This sequence comes from Sphenodon punctatus, assembly GCA_003113815.1. Classification (NCBI taxonomy): domain Eukaryota; kingdom Metazoa; phylum Chordata; class Lepidosauria; order Sphenodontia; family Sphenodontidae; genus Sphenodon; species Sphenodon punctatus. Next base: position 688,768 of record QEPC01009848.1, on the reverse strand, counting down.
TAAGTAGCTGGTCAGTGCCGGTATGGTGCTGATGTGTTCTGTCTCAGAGTGTCCCATTCGGTATTCCAGGGAGTCCTCAAGTCCAGACTCGTAGTCCAAATGTATCACAGTATACTGCTGCATGGAATGGCAAAGGGGAGGCACAATCCCGAGGCTAAACGGCTCATCACAGCAGGGCACAGTGCTGAAGGAAGGCCTTGAAGGGGCTCCAGTGTCAGTTCTGGAGCAGGCAGGCCCAAGGGAAGTCCCAGTGCCAAAGGCAGCACAGCCTCATGGAATGGCTCTGAGGAAGTTGGCAATGGTCTCAAAACCCGGAACATGGGACACCTGATGAGTGGCTTAAAGAGGTATTCCAATGGCCATAAAGCCTCCTGAAGATCTTCTACAAGAGCTACAAAATCAAACTCATTGAAAGCAAGAAGAACTGATGGGGCTGGTGAGTGAGGGCTCTCTATATGCCATGGGGAAGCAACGTCAGGGTGAAAGTGGGGGGGTGGGGGGGATGCTTGCTATACTGTGAGTTCGGTACTAGATAGCACCAAATACCTATAACGGGATTGTGTGAGATGATACCAAAGAAGAATTTAGCCTATTTAAGAATGTCTGTGTGTCCCTTTCAGACTCCTTCAGACTGAAAAAGGGAACCTACCACTCCAGGGAAACAAATTCAATCTAGACAACTGCAAGGAGTTTCTTCTCCCAAGCCATTATAAGCATATTAACAGTATACCAACTATTTTTAACAAGCAGTTTCAAGTAACTTGCACCACAAGTTAGTTGGGGGTTTTTTTTAAGTTCACTGAAGAATTCTCTGAATAACTTTTCTTACGCTTTTGAAACACAAACAAGGGGAGACACCTTCTCCTGAACTGTGTGGAGGTATTCCAAAGACACATATATTTCACCTAGCAAAATAGAGGCACCCAAGGGTACAATCCAGCTCCCACTTTAGACAATGGCTGAACTCCAGTCAACCTCAATGGGAGTCGGACTGCATCTTCAGCATGAACAAATTTACTAATAATAACCACTCCATATATTAGTGAATGTGCCGTGCACATTCCCATTATCGAATACAATTCTCTCTTGACGGCGAGTTCTACATCATCACTACTCCAGTTTCTCCATATCTGAAGAACTAACCTCACCAAAATTAATGCTTTATTAAGCCATAGATTGTTAGGTTTGTTTAATTTCCAGTTATCCTCCATCACATCCAGAAGCACATAATGAGCTTCTAATATAAGTTTATAAAGTAGAAAGAAGTTAATTCTCGTCATAATTTCTGTCAATGGATAGATGAGTTACATCTCCAACATATCTTCCAACTGATGGCACCTATTTTGAAAAACCAATGGACCTACTACATTCTCCATAGGAATTTTTGTTGGATACATTTAAGATACAAGTCCAGAGATCAGCTGTGGCTAGAAGTGTATTTCCACTGTTAGCTTTTTTATTTACAACCTAAGCCAAAAACAGCTTACACTTGATTAGCAAGAGACTAAAGGTTTGTACCCAATTCAATATTTCAGCTAGCAACATAACTCTTAACATAGAAATCTTTCTATGGAGACCTTTCTGATTCCTAATCTTTGGCATATTTATCATAAAATTGCCAAACACAGACAAAACTGTTATTGTTTCCTGCTGCAAAATCCAAATGGTCTTCCACTGAGCCGGCCATGACATAATATGGATTATCAGTGGTCTAAGAAAATGAGTCCTTGCCTCCTCACAAAGTGGGCAATACTACAGAATATGATCAATATCTTCAATACATTCTGTTAAACATGAACATAACCATTCCTCGTGTTTTACCTTAGCCCATCTACCTTTCAAAACTGCTGTTTTGATCTGATTAAACCTTAGTTTTATAATAAAGCATCTGGGTTTATAGGTAGTAATCAATCTTAAATGAGGGGCAAAACTTTCTTGGACTTTAAACAGACCAAATAAAGGTGTGCATTTATTTCCTCTTACTATTCCCAGTTCTATCTGCATAGCCATATCAAGCATTACAAAGTTATATTATATTTCTCTTTGGGCAAAGGCAGTTTATCCATAGTAATCCAATAATCTCCTAATCCAATTGTAAATTTAAAAGTGCATTAGTGAAGCGGTCCACTGGTCAGATGAAAATGAATGCCCCATTCCCTTTCTCAATTCTTTTGCAGAGAATTCATACCAAATTCTAGTTGTCTACCTACATGAGAATACATTACTATTAATGGACTCAGAAATTTGGGTAATATTTGAAGAAATGTGAACAGACCAAGAAGATCTGTAGTAGTGAGATTGAGGTCAAACTGATATGAGAGAACAGCTTTGATTTAAACATACTGCCATTCCATCCTAGGTTCTATATTAAACCTTTCCTTCAGTATCGTCAAAGGAAGAAAGACATCATTTTCACTTAGGTGGCAAAAGGACACTATCCCTTATTGAATATGGACAGATGATAAGAGTTGCCTGCTATACAAAATTTGGAATTATCACAAATAGATGGAGATATAATAGAGAATGAACTTTAGATTTAGTACAGTCAGCCAGCCACAATAGTTGATCGTTTGTTTTTTGAGAACTGATAATAAAGTATAGTATGCTGGACAGGATAAAGGAGCTATCAATTCCACTTCCATCTATAGTTATGCAGGGGGGATCCATTACTAAGGTGTGTAAAACAAAATGAAGACTCAAGAAGAATTATCACCTGGTGATAAAGTTGGGAAAACCAAAATCACCTATACTGATAGGAAAAAGGGGTTGTTAGGAAATGATTGGGTCTTACTGGCTCCCTATAAGAAGGATCTTAAATTACTGAAGGATCTTAAATTACTGAACTTAGTAAGATGCAGGGGTACAGATAATAGGGAATTTAAAATGAGCAAAATCCTAAATAGGACCTTCATTTTAACTTCTATCTTCAGGGATAGAGTTTCCTAACATTAAGGTTACTTGTTAGCTGCTTGGTTAATGCAGATGTTTCTTTTAAGTCTTGGAATGCTAAGGAAGTGACAGAAAACTACAAATAAGCTAGACTAAAGCATAACTTTGCTCTGTGAAGAGAAAATGCGTAAGGGAGTGGTGGGGGGAGTAATACGTTTTTAGAAATTACTTTAGTCTAGTCCAGGACTCTAAATACTTACACACAACGCAATAAAAATACACAAATAATTCACTAGCCAGGCATAAACGTCTACTCACTGAGATGGGATTTAGAGTGCGGGAAGGGACCTAGGTTTGTGAGAAGCCAATGGCCAGCTCAAAACGTGTACTTTAAATATACATTTCCAGACTATAATATGATTGGATTTATTTTAAATTAAAATCTTAATGCTTAATCTCATAAGCACACCTCTCCGAGCTGTTTTCAGGAGGGGCGGAATATAAATCAATAAAATAAAATAATTTTTAAAAATTTGATTTGCGGATAACTACCACACACTTGTAATGTATTTGACTTTAGATTACTGATGTGTGCCTTAAGTTTATTTTAGTACAGTTTGTGTTCGGAAGTATGTATTTGTATGGTGTATACAAAATGATATTATATATAAAAACACAACCAATAAAAAGTGAAACTAATATTTTCACTGGTTGGAGCAACAATATTGACATAGATTGGCAGTGAAACTGTACCCATCCAACTCAGGATTTTGTTCTTTTCTTCTGCTAATGCAAATAATTTCAAAGCCAGTGAGTTTTCTTGCTGCCAAGCAAAACATTTTCAAGAAAGGTACAACCCAGAATATTCTTATAATGATAAAACAGTAATTAAAGGAGGACCAAAGCATAGCAAGATCTCAGGGCAATACAGCTAGAGATGGCTTATGGCAAAACCACTCAGCTTTATATAAACATTTCAATAGTTCGTATTCCAATTAATTGAGGTACTCAGCACTCATTTTCTACTGCTATTCAGAATGACTATTTTTGCACTGACAACAGGTAGCTAGGGAGAGCAAGTAAAAAGCTCCTTCATCCTGAATTGTTACTGTTCTGCTACTTCAATCTTATGTCCTTCCCAAAGAAACAGTCAGCTGTCTGATTGGATGGCAAGTTTGCACAGTGGGTATGAGTGAAAGTGAAATGAAATACGTGAAGTTTTAAAAAAAAAAAAAACCACCACCACACCACTGAAATGGTCAATTTCAAAAGCAAAATTCTACATACTACATTGCATTGACAATATTTCTGCTATTTGTAAACAAATGTGACAAAGCAGATGTTTGGGGAAGATTTTCTTCTTTATTGCTTAAATGAACACAGTTTCCAAAACAAAAATTCAAACTAAGACACACACAGACTTTGGATTAGATTTGATAATGTGCTAGACATTCCAGCATTCCAGTGTCAATCTCATGTCAAGACTACAAGCCACCAAACAACAGAAGTCATTGGTTCCAATCTTTTCACATTGATGCTTAAAATAAAATTAAATTCTTATTTTCATGAAAATTATAAGTGAAAGACAGGCATGGAGTTCTTAGTATTAAATACCATCTACATGGCATTGGCAGTCAAACAGACAGCTTCAAGGCTGGGGGGGGGAACATAGCATTTAGTCTTATAAGTTTATTTCTATAAAACAGTGGGTGAAAACAGACATGACGCTAACCACCCTTTAACCACCGTTGGTGGTTATTTATGCATGTTGTAGGGCTGTATTGGTTCCCTATGCAGCCCTGCAACATGCATAAATAACCACCAACGGTGGTTAAAGGGTGGTTAGCGTCATGTCTGTTTTCACCCAGTGTCACCTAAGGTAGCAGCTCTGGGACAAGAATTCCCTTAAGGAGCAAACCTGCAAAACACTATTCTTTCACAGATACTCTCACCTTGCATCACAACAGCATATTTCAGGGTACAATTCCGTGGAATTTTTCCCTATGTGCTCTGATAACTTTTTGATACGTCCTGATGAACTTTGCAATGCCACGTGGATATGGCTGGAGAAAATATTACCCTCTGAAGCATTCATACAAAGACTGTCTTTGCAAGTTAGCGATCCCTGCCTGAGCCAGAAGTATCAAACCCCAGCACAATCCACTTAGCCTCCAACCTGTCAGATGTTCACTCGGTCTATAGCCATGCTCTCATTTCTGGCTAAGTACATGGCAAGTAAGTATATTTTGGGACTTCCGGACACAAAATATACTACTGAGGCCTTGCCATTTGATCAAACAAAATACGTTAGCCTGACTCTCAGTTGGACTGAAAGCCAGAAATTGGTCCAATAAAAGATATCATCTGAGCCACTTTGTCTCCATCTCTTATACTGCAACAGCATTCTTGTTAATCAACCTGTTGTGCCTCACCGATTGGCCTCGGTTTCCCAATAAACACTGCACATCTAAACACTTGTCTTGCAAACCCCTCACAGGGCATCTACACATGACAAAACATTGCAGCCTCCTCTGCTGTACCACCCATCTTGCAGACTCGTACTGTAGCACTTCTGAACAGGAGAGGCAGTCCTACCAATAGACCCCAACAATCTTTTTCAGACAACTTTTCAAAAAGTGTTTAATTTCCAATTGTGGGTCATAAGCTTATGCAATGGCTCGGAGGCATACAACAAAGAGGAAAAAATAATGGCACTAAACAGCTTCAGGTTAGTGCCAAGATGTACGTTTCCAAACATTATTCAATGGCAATACTGCTGAGTTAGTTTTCCTACTCTTACATTTAGCTCTCTACTAAGCCAACCATCAGTAAACAACTTGCTTCTGTGACCAGTTCCTCCATTTGTATATAACCGTCCCCATTAATCTCACATATGTCACAGTTCACCAGGCCTTTAGCAATCTCCACAACCTTGGTCACCTGTGCACCAATTTGAAGATCCACTTTGGCTGCTTTCTTCTTTATACAAGTAAAAGATGTCTTCATGGCTTACATGCAGCTACCAAATATTAGCATCATTGCAACGGTCTATTTCTATTTCAGCACCTTCCACCATAGTCACTGTCCTTCCCGCGAGAATTGATGACTAGACGGAAAAGAAGTAGAGACAATATGCAGCCTCAATTTACCCATATCAAATTTTAAACCAACTCACATCACCACTCTATCCTGACACAGCAAACGCATACATTCTAAAGAGTATTCATTGTGTTAACTATCTTGATGAGGATGCCATAGTGACCCTAGATTATCCAAGGCTCCTTATTTACACTGTAAAATGCCTTTGTAATTATTTTTTGTTAAAGCAAGCTCTACTGGTATTCAAGACCCTTCTCAATCAATCACTTCAAAGTAAAAACCAGTTATAAGAGTCACCTGCCTTGTCACACTTCAGCTTCTCTCCAACACTCACCAACAGTAGCCTTCATGCTGTTCAAATGGATAATGAAGTCCTTCTCAAAGACAAGTGTCATCCCCTTTCAATTATCACATACCAAAAGGCTCCCTTTCTTTAGAATCCTAGGTATAGCCTCTCTTTTCCAGTCCTCAGGGCATACCTCTATCTCCCAGATCATTCTCCATGTTTTACTACAGAGATGGGGAACCTCTAGATCAGGGCATGAAATCTGCAGGAGCCTGGGAGCCATTGGCACCCAGAAAGCTGAGGCTGGCGACTGGTTCAGGGGTGTAGTGGGTCAATAACAGTTTAATACAAAATTCAGTCATCAGACTCTATCCTGTTATTTTTTTTAGGCTCCCAGAGTCTGACCTGAAATTTCATGCCCTGCTCCAGATCATTAGCCAAATCAGGCCTGTGGCTGTTTTTTATTTGGCCTCTTTCCAATTCCTGGATATGGCTCATGGATTCAGTCCCACCCTCAAAACACTGGAAAAGTGTGCTCAGGTGGAAGAAAACAGAGATGTGGGCACATCATCCAGGCCTTCCCCTTTCTTCCCCCATGCCGAGTACTTTTCTTAAACAACCCCACCCCCGATTCCTATTTGGCCCACTAATTTTTAAAGTGGTGCATGGGAGGGAAAAGGTTCCCCATCCCTATTTTATGCGAATGGTTCACCTCACTACAATCTGCTTCCTTTGCTTTTACTATTCTGGTAGCTGTACTGTCCTATTCCTGTGGCTTGCCTATTTTCAGCTGATTTACAGCCTTTGCCACTTCCTCTACGGTACTGTGGATTTCCTCAAGCAAATTAGAAATAAACATTTTCATCACAATTATCAATGTACTCAAATGGCTCCAGCTGATTACACTGAGCATGCAAATGTTCCTTCTATTGCTCTGTTAATAACGTACCATCCCCAACCTTACCTATACCACACTGGACTGAGACCCTTTAATGCAAGTTCTATGATGACATTCCAAAGAAATGAAACTACAGCCTTAGCTCAGTCTACAGAGCCTATCTGTTCTCTCTGACAATAGAGTCTCAGTTGACATTCTTTGTTTTAATCGCTCTTTATGATAGATTTTTTGTAGTCCACAGCACTGTCCGCTCAGCTCCACTGTTATAGTTGCAGTGGTGTTCAGCAAGCTATGTTGCCATTTCTGGCTGTTTTCCCACTTTTGCTAATATGGAAACAGTAGTGCAGAATCAATAAGACACTAAAATATTGTTCTCCAACTAGAAAAAAAAAAAAAAGAGAGAAAACATAAGTCAGAAATTGTGTGGAAAAAACTACTTCTCAGCACATTCTGACACCTCCTCAACTTTTACCAGGAGATTAAAGCAGCAGCAGTATCTTACAAACTCCATACAATTTCCCATTTGGAAGAAGCTGGAGTAAATGGTAGTCGCCTCCCCCACCCCCATTCTGAGAGTCAACATACAAAGTAATGTATGTAGCTTTAGATTGTAAGATTCTATCTTGTTTTTTGTAAAGTACCAGGTACATCGCTGGCGCTATATAAATGCTAATAAAACAACAACAACAACAATCATTATCAGCTACACTTTAACAGAGTAAAAGTCCATACCTTTTTTAAAAAAATCCCTAATCTAAATGTTTGAAAATTTAAAAAAGGTACTGCAAGTCTTTCCAGGTATCCCTATCACAATTTTGGGACAAGTACTGTGAAACCCCCTCCAATAAAGTGATATTTTTAAAAAATGATATGGTTTCAGAAGTGTGTCTAGCTTTTCTGAGCACTGATTTACTAAGTAACTACTCAAGAAAACCAAGGCCAGAGATATGTAGTCATGTAACATAGTTACAAACTTATATAGAAACAGTATCTACAAGACAAAAGATTATCAATCTTTCCCTTTTTTAACTTTCATTCAGACACAAACTTAAGTATCAGTTTTGTTGTTCTTGTTTTTAAAACTGTTCAACCATAATGCCAACTGAGGGAGTAACCACATCACTTGCTCCATAGTGGAACACTATGGTACCACTGGACTGCCTATGTCAGTTAATATAGTACAAGATTAATACCTGAAAATATTCTGACACTAACTAAAAGATGTGTATCAAATGAATCTTGAGAACTTGGAGAAACTTATAGACTGCCTTAACACTGATAAGGCTACAGTCCCAGAAGATTCACTTTTCAAATCTGTAGCTCTTGGGGACAATACAGAAGGTTATGTTACACTGACTTTGAGGTCATAATCAAACTGGATTTCTTCGACTTCTAAGCAAAAAGTGACCTGCTCTGCTCTTTGCAGGGACAGGTAACCGATTCTACATTAGATCTATGGGTATTTTCAGACGTTACGGGGCCCTTTGGCCCCGTACCGAAAGCAACGTCTTCGTTCCCCGCCGGGGTCACCCCTGCACGGCCCAACAGACGTGCCGGGGGGATCCCGGCGGGGAAAGTGGGAGGGGCCGGGGCCGCGCGGCGCAACGTGCGGCCGCACGGCCCCGCCCCCTCCACGCACCCCGCCGCCCGCCCTCCGAGGAGACGGGCGGGCGGCGGGGCCAATGCGGCCGCCGCGTCTGGCCGATCGTGCCACGGCCCGGGATCCCGCCGGGGATCCCGGGCCGTGGCACGCGGCCAGACGTTACTTTTTGTTGGCCACGGCCCGCGGTCCATTTGACCACGCTTCCCGGGACCTTCCCCCGGCTAGCCCGGGAAGCGTGGTTCAAATTGACCCCATGTGGCAATTGAGCATGGCCAACATCTGGCGCACGCTGTGCAGACGTTCAGGGGCCTTTGGCCCCGCGGGGGGGTTGAGCGTGGTTCAGTGTGGTTCAGCGTGATCTCGTCACGTCTGAAATCACCCTATATTAGAGATCTATTCCTGGAACCCCACCCTACAGGTCATCTGTGCTCAGATGCCACCCAAACCATCGCCCCTTAAGTCGGTGGGTGATCAGGCCTTAGCTGTGACAGGCCCCTCAGCGTGGAACTCACTCCCTACAGATGTTTGTCTTAGTTCCTCCCTCCCCACCTTCAAAAAGCACCTGAAAACGTGTTTATTTTCCAGGTGCTTTTAGAGGATCTACTGCTGGTTCCCCCTTCTAAATTTATTTTAAAACTAGTGTTTCATTGTATTTTAAGTTATAGAAAATGTTCCAAACACCATCTGGTGGTGGTGAGCGCTAGATAAATAAAATACTTACCATCATCATCTATAAATCATGTGTCTCTTCAGATAGGAAGTTATGCAGACTACTTACTATCAGTGTAGGCACAACAAGCATTTGGGGAAATGGGCTTTCCCCAGAACATAAAAGTGAAAGATTCACACCTTTCAAGTCTATCGTTCTTATGTCCTTGGAGACCAAATCAATTTAGGTTAAAAACAAAATCTTAACACAGACAACCAAAAAACACTCATAATACCTAATTTCTAGTATTCCACTGTCCGTTTATAACCTCCCCTACTGTCCCACCCCTCAGAAAATACTCTGGAATGCAGGTACAACAATGTTTGCATTCCATAAGTGGGGATATGCAAAGGACATGTTAAAGAAGTAAAAGGTATGCAATTAAATTGTACAAACAAAAATAAAGAAGGAAAGCTAAGTCCCAAGTTAATCATTAATAAGATTACATGCTTTGATACTAGAGTAGAACTGCATATTCTTGTGCAATTCATGCTTCTGGGAAAAAAGAGATATAACGAACTGGTACTGATTGTTGGGGGGGGGGGGGTTGCATTCAGGCAATTTTTACTTTGTATAACGTTGAAACTGAACTGTTAGTTTTGAAAAGAAAAGGGATGCACCACTTCTATAAACAAATGCAAAGTATTCACGGATGTTCATTTTTAAGCTAAAGCTAATGTACCTCAGATCAAGTTCATAAATCCATTTCTGAACTAGCAAATAATCTTAATATTCTAGAGAAACATTGGCCAAAACTATATTTTATTTTATTTCTTCTTCTCTTCTTTTTTTAAAAAACAATAAAAGTGTTCTTTTGCCCAGCAGATTCTACATACAGTATGTCAGGAAACACAGCTAAAATGAAATGTGGTTGTTAAGTGAAAAGGTCCATGTAAAAATTTTAATATTAAGTAGAAGTTTTTATTAAAGCTTAGCTTTAACTATGAAACTGAAGCTAGCATCAATTTATTTCTATTATAACAAAAATTGGCATATTAATAAAATAATAAAAATAATAATAATATTTTATTTGACTCAGCCTTCTGGCCATATCAAAACACTTCACAAAAACAATAATAATAATACTTACATAAAAATAAAGTTCTACAAACTACCATTTTAAAATAGATTCTATTATTTTAAAATATCAAAAGGTGAGAACAAATTATTATTATATATGCCATTATCATTATCATTATCAAACTCTCACCCAAAAACACTTTTAAACAAAAATCCTTAAAAGGAAAAACACATTATAAAATAAACAAACATTTAAAATGAATTGCTTCAATTTCCGCCCAGCAAGGGACAATCAACTAGAAAACAAAACCAAAAAGAAAAAACAAAGAAAGACCCATATCCAAGTGTCAGAACTCCTCCAAACTATCCCCTAATTTAAACTCCAAGAATGTTTTCCTCCTATTCATTGCTGACACTAAAAATTCTATTACATTGGCAGTCTGAACATAATCCACATCTTCAAGGGCTAAGTCTTGAAGATACAAAACTGATCTCCCTGGAAATTTATCCAGGAACAGTTTCAAATGTGCCACCCTAAGATTGTCATATAGGTGGTAACTAAATAAAATATGATCTATGGTTTCAGGTTCCAACATATCAAAGGGACATAATCTTTGTACATAGGGAATTCCAGCAAATCTACCTGCCAGGAGCTTATTTATTTATTCAAATGCCCAAAGGCAGCTCATGCCCCTTTTGCACCTTTTACAGTTCTACTCTTCTAGAGGGCCTCTCTTTCTGGAAATCCTACTCCTCCAACAACAATAAACTGGGCTTCTGCTACTTTTGACTGATCCTCCCTTGCAAAAATCATCTCAGATTTAGAACAAGAGATCAAATACTCGGCCTTTGGGCTACATATAGGAAGTCCACATGACAGAGTCAGAGAATCTAAGGACGTTTTCAGACAAGACACTCTCCACCCAGTATACATACTGCAAGGCTGTAATGTTTCCCTATGGGTGCCCTGTAACATGTATAGGAGGATGGGGAGTGTCTTGTCTGAAAACGCCCTAAACATTCATTTTAAAAAATTCAAGTTTTCTAGCCTTCATGATGGTGAAGAAAACCTTTCAAAAGTAGTTTGAAAGATAACATACAAGTGATATCTTCTACATATAAAGGACTATAAGAACATAAGGGTTCTCATGGTAGATCAGAACAGGTTATCGACTCAGTATTCCGTCTCCAACAGTAGCCAGTACCAGATGTGCTAGAAGTGTACAAAGTTACATCATATACAGAGTCATCTATTCACTGTCATTCACTCCCAGCTTCCAGGTTTCATTTCCCAACCAAAAGTTAAAGTCCATTCAAGTCATGCAGCCCATTGGGTCTTAGCCTGTGGTTAAGATGTGCCAGATTCTTTTACCTACACTACATGAAGGAGTGATGTGGATGGCCCTGACAGCCAGTGGTTACCCACCACTGGCTCAAAGACCAACACTAACCAAGTTTTTGCTGGGCAGGGATTAAACTAACCTTCCAGCCACAAAAGTGTTCTATCCTTCCAACAGGCACCTCTCTCTTTTTAACATATGGAAGACTAGCTTTCACAAGAGGATATGAGGGAGCATTTTCCTAACTCTTCACAATTGTTTCAGAATGATTTTCCTGGTTCTTTGAGAGAAAAAGTTGGGAACAACTATTCGAGACAACCCACAACAATGAGTCACATGACACCCCCAACCTCATTTTTTACCTCTAAGTCCAAGGACAGCATTATCTCTTTTAGTGCTGGCTGTCAGAGTTATCTGGCTGGGAAAACAAAAGAGATGGTGGTGTGTTTTTTTTTAAAAAAAAAAAAAAGAAGAAAAAAAAACTTCCTTTTGTTTGCTTCAAATCTGCTACCAGTTAGTTTCATCAAGTGTACCCTAGTTTTGGTATTATTAAACTGCAGAGGGCATGCAGGGGTAAAGTCAGAGAAGACAGAATAAGGAGGAAAGAAAGGATGATGGCGAAGTAGCAGTGTTCCTGAAGGACAGTATGCTTTATCTGATACCAACGACAATAAAAATCCAAACAAACAAAGTAACTAGAAATCATCCATTTCCTGTCATTCAGCAAATTACAGCAAGGACAGAGACTAACTTTGTTAAAGTCTCTCCATAACTGGAACTTTTTATGTTGATGAAGGTTAGGATGTAGTCTTAAATTTAAGCAGGTCCACTGACTGAATTTAATCTTCCCCACAAAGTTCAACATCCATGGTTGATAGCAACACAAAACTAAAAAACTTGTGTAACTTTTACCTAGCTGTAACTTCTGAAAACTATTTAGAACTTTGTAAGCAGCAATAAATCTAGTGAAACTGAGCAAAGAGCTATTATAGCTGCTTTCATATTGCTGGTTAGGAGCAGAGGTGCCAACTGGAGCTTTCCATCTTGGGTGCTTCCATTCATCACAATTACAACCAGCAGCAAACCTACAATTGTCTGTTTTGCCCTGTTGTGGCATTTCTCATAAACAAATCTATTCCATGGTATCACCATAATCTGTTCAGACATCACACAAAAAATGCAATGTTGGGAAAACTGGAGGCAAAAACCATAGTGCTGCTGTTGTTGGGAGTCCCAGGTGGGACGGGCACTAATTGGGGAGTCTGAGAACCCTTGGAAGTGCCTTGCTTTAGCTGACGGCCTTAAAAGGGAAATTGAAGCTAGTCTGGGTCCTACATTTGTAACTGATGCCATTTCTTATCTAGTAAATGGAACTTAACCAGTTTCCAAATACTGAAATGTAATTTTTTATGTCACGCTTATAGATGCTGCAGGAGCTGAGCAGAGGAAAGACAAGTGGAAGAGTATATCATCCCTCAAAGGGACTGAAGGAGAAGATGAAACAAGAGATAATTTCTTCCCCTCTCTCTTCTCCCATTCTATTTGCAGGAGCTAAGGAAGAAAATGACTGAGGATGTTCCAGATCAGGACCGGTCAATGGACCAGAGAAAAGAGGAAAACAGCAGGTTGGTACTTTTCCTTCTCTTTCAGAATGTTTCCTAGAGACAGAAGAGTGATTGAGAAATCTCCCACAATGAGGAGATGAGACACCCCAAGACTCTTTCCAGGGCCTGCAGAACAGGAGCAATCTTTCTACCCTAGATTCCTTTATTTTATTAAGGCTTATATATGCTTACGTTTTACCAGTATGCAAGCTTGCTGCCCACTGTTCGATACAGATTTTTAACCGTACAAAGCTAAAAATGTGTAACTTTTCTATCACAGATTTTTCTTTAGTTTTCAAAAGATGCAACCTAAATGTCCTGCTCTATTCAGATCTAGTTTCTGATCCTAGAAAATCTTAAAAATGCAAATCATTTTACAGTTAAGAATCATCTCATTGCACTCAATGGGACTATACATGTTCACAAGAATATAATTCTATAAATACTACTGGTAGTAGTAAATACTACTCAAAGTAGTGTGCACTACTGGGCTGGTAGCATTTGAAGGATCAGGACCCTAACTAACAGAAGGCAACTGTACTGTATCCACCTAACACCATCACAAGGGTGAAGGTAAGACTTTTTTGTTTGGCCAGGCGTTTGGCAGGCAGGAATAGGGTTGGGTGGGCTTGAGTAGCAGGGAGGAGGATTGGTGGGTGGTAGGTGAGAATAAAGGGTGGGGTGATGTTGGGGATTTAAAATGTCTTGGTATTTTTTTTTATGTTGTAATCCACCATGAGTCTTTGGAGAAGGGTGGGGTAAAAATGTAATAAAATAAAACGCTGTACTTGTCAAGCACCCCAATAAGAATTTAGGGTGTTAACAGAGTAGAGATTAGTCCACTGGAGTGCAGACTCGCTCTGTGAAGCCCCCACGTAGCTGCCACTCACGTTCTGCACAATGAACCCTACAGATACACAGGTAGTCCTGCCCACCACACTCTGCCCCCCACCCCCCAACCACTGAAACACAGTCACTCCACAGACTGCTCTAGGTGCTCTGCCTGGGACTCTGTGGTCCTGAAGGACCTGCACCCATTCTAATAGATGGAAGGCAGCCACGTGAGCACACATTTGCCAGGGGGATAATCTCGGCTACTGTTGGCGCTTTAAAATGAGCAAGGCTGGTGAGGGGGGTGTCCATGGCCGCATAGCGGCACAGCTGCAGAGCAGCCACTCAGGTGGACTGAGTGGGAAGGGATTCCAATGGGCAGCTCCCAGTGTGGCTACCACCGCAACTACCTCATACTCTTCCTACTACACACCACGGGGGAGGGTGATGCATGCCGGGCTGGCCTTTAAAAGCGACATGTCCCAGCCATGAGCACTGGGGAACCGGGGAGCACACTCAGTCAGTTCCTATGACTTGCATAGGCCGTGTCCCCAGCCCACAGTGCCTACGAGTGAAGGGCCTATCTGATGGTGTGGGTGGCTGTCTCAGTTCATACGGGCAGGTGATGTGTGGGCACCTGTTGACACATTTTTTCTTTTGGCTTACACCGCACGGTGCACTCTGGATTTCTCAGCAGTGTGCCATGAGTGGCTATGAGAGGGTGATGAGTTTCTCACAGGAGCACAAATCCCCCTGCACCACCATCAGAGGGGCAGTCAGATAAGTGGCTCCTGGGTGGTTATGCATGGTAACATCTTGTTTAAAAACACCCCATCTTGTCTGTTTTCACCCTTAGACTCTTTACCACATGTCATTAATGTTTTGCAAGCAGTCTATATCCTCAGTTTAAAAACAAAAAGAAATGAAAGAAACAAGAGAACTGGGCATCTTGTGGAAGTTTTCATAGTTCATTTAATTATGATTTCGTAAGACACTGATAGGACTGATAGGGCATTAAACGTGGAGCCCAATCTAAGCAGTTTACATTAGTTAGCTTGTGAAGTTTCATTTTATAAAAAACTCGTAATTACTACTTGTGAAGTTATGAAATTTATAAAATGTGTAAATGTTATCCCCAGCAGTTTATTCCTTCACTAACAAAAGCATTAATTGCATGAGCAAACTGTAAAACTGTTTTTTAAAAAGCTACTGGCTTACAATATTGTGCATCTATTCTGCCTCCATTAATTCAAGAGATGACAGCATATTCTAGTGAGACGGTAAAGTATAATGGCATGAAACTGAATTTTGATCTTTCTATTAATTTTCCTATAAGAACAGTGAATCAAAAGTGAAATAAGAACTTTTAAAAGTTATACCGAAAATGAAAAGGAGTCTCAGAAATATGTTTCTTGTATCTTTTATTTAAATATGTTATTGTTTATACATGCCTGCACAATGGGCAGTTCAATATGATTTTACAATATGCTAAGAATACGATCACACAATACAGCATAGCAAATATATGTTCCATTTATAAACACACTTTATGAAAATAGAATATATATTATAAAACCTAACAGGAATCAGCAAATAAGACACATACACACTGTAGTTCTCCACATAAAACTGTTAACTTGCGCATATTCAACTCTCATAACTTTACTGGGATTTTACAATCAAAACAGCCATTCAACATGTTCCACAATCCCAAATAAATTCACAGACATACATAACTTGTACAGTAACAGTAACAACGCACAGACCTTCTCTCCCTTTTGCAATGCTCTTTATAGACACACAACTACACATACTGCATACAAATCCTGTTGTTCCAATGAACATGGGTGGTGGTGGTGGCGATGACAAGCTGCAGGGTCACAGCAGTTCTTCCCAGGAGAATACTGTCCCCCCTGCCAGCCCTTCCCTGTCTCTGATTTCATGGAAGGAAGGTAAACAGAAATGTAACAATATCCTCCTCCTCCTCTTTCACCCCCTCTAGATAGAGAGACAAGGGCTGCCCCTGCATCTGCTTCCCAGGGACTTCTGCCTATTCCAATCCACTCAGCACTGCTAAAAGGGTCAAGACTCAACCCTGCTCGCCTCCTCCCCCACGTCCAGAATAGGAATAAACAAGGTGACTTGGCCAAGCCAGGACACCAAAAGAGAACCCTCACCCTCCTCCAATTGGTGGCGATGGCTCATCCGCAAACAAGAGCCAAAGGATCAACAGCCCCTCCTCCCTCACCCTACAAACCGGGGCCCAGGAAGTAGCAGGGATAAGCAGCCCCACACAACAGGGGCTCAGAGAGGGCTGGAAATCAGCAGCCCTCCCTTTAACACCCTCCAAGGGAGCCAGCGTGTGCGAAGGGGAAGTTTAGCCCTGTCACCCTCAAAGTGGGGGGAGGGGTCAGCAGGCCCTCTCCTCTCCTCACCCTCCAAGCAAATGGGGGGGGGGGGGGGTTGGAAGGGAAACCAGCAGTCACTGCTCTCTCCCCATGCAGCAGCCCAGACCGCTTGGGGAGCAGCAGCCCAGATCGCCGACATCCCCAACCTCCAGGGGAGTGGGGGGCAAAGCCGCTCCTGTAGCCCTTTCCCCCCATTGCCTATCCTTCAACACCCACACTGGGGAGGGGACAGAGAGGGAAAGCACCCGTCCGCCCAGCTACCCCCACCCCCGGTCACAACTGCTGGGAGAGGTGCCCGCTGGCTCCTCCGTCTCCTCACCCCGCCGCTAGGCTCCGTGTCAGGCCGAGCGAGGCGGAGGCTGCGGCACAGCCTGTTTGTTTGTGTGTGTGTGTGTGTGTGTCTCTCTCTCTCTCTCTCTCTCTCTCTTACCGTGGCTCGCAGTTCGAGAGCCGACGCCGTCCCCCTTGCCGCCGCCGCGGTGGCTCCCTTCACCCCTCAACCCCGCTGGCCGCTGCCGCCACCGCGCAGAATGATGCCATCTCACAGCGGCGGCGGCATCGGCGGCTCGCGCACAACAATCCCTGCTGCTGCTGCCGCCGACGCGCGCCCCCAGCTGGAGTCGAGCCGGACCCTGGGCGAGTGCACGAGCCACACAGGGGAGCAGGAACTTGCGAGACAGAGCAACAGCAACCGCTCTGTCTGGGCAAAGGCCCTGGATTGAACCAACTTCTCCACAACAGGGGGGGGAAAGACTCTCTAGACCTGGCTTGGTTCAGCCCGGGGCGCTCAATAAATAACCTGCCTATAGAAAGCAAAAGAGGTGGATGAGATGGTTGATTGGGGCACTCACTGGACTGAATCAGCTGACCTGCCGGGAGTGTTAATTCCAAGGGGCCCTAGACAGTGGGAGCAGTAGTACCCCAGGTGGCATAACCAGCTTAGACACAGGAATGGGACTAGTGCTTAGTTTTGTTCGGTAAAAGTGAGGGTCCAGAGTTCCTGGCTGCCCCGAGAGCCTGGTCCCTTCCCCAAACCAAGGGAAGCATTCAGAAGGGCCAGGGGAGCTCTGCTAATTCCACCAGAAAACTATCCACTTGACGTAATCAAACGCTGGGGAATGTAACTGCAATAAATGTCGGGAATGACATATCCTCCATTCCCTCTCATTTAATCTGTTCCCAGTGGCTCCTTCATTAACATTTTGCCCACTCCAAATGGCTTTCCTCCCTGCCATTTCACCCACTTCTAACATCTGCTTGTCATTCCACATGGTCATGTTCTCCACCACCCCCTCCCTCCATGTCATTCCGCCCATCCATTCCCCTATATCCCCTTTGCCATTCCATGCAATCCCTGTTCCCCACCATCCCATGTTATTCTACCCAATCCCAATATGTCTCCTGCTTCTCATTCTACTCTCTTCCCTAGACACATTTTAAAACACATTTTAACTAAACAAAGTAAACATTTGCATTATATCAAGACAGAGAAAGATAACTCGGGCTTCTTTGGGCCTGTTCCCGGGGAACATGGGGAAAAGGGGACAATGGTGCGTAGGACCGAGGTGTAGGGACGTCATAGACCTCTGCCCCATGTCACCTCACAATGTCCAGGGCCCCCTTCCATGCCACCAGGGACTGGTGGAATGCCTCAACCTCATTCTTTTCAGTACATACGTACTGTGTGTAAGCCTGGGCCTGCTGCTCCCTGATCTGGAGCTCCCGGAATCCCCTCCTCACCTCAATGAGATGGACTGTCTCAACATGGGCAATCAACCCCGATGTGGTCCCTTGCATCCCCCTCTTAATCTCTTTGTTGCAGATCTAAAGAACATTAAAAGATAGGAACATAAGAAGTGCCATACTGTGTCAGACCAATGCGCTATCAAGCCCTGCCTGCATTCTGTCTCACCAGGTGGGTGGCTGGCCAATCTCTCTTTCTACGGGGGACTTCCTAATCGGTCATAGAGCAATTCATTCCTTGTTGTTCCACCCCCGTGCCTTACCTTGCATTGTGTGAATCCGCCTTTGGGGCTGTAAAAATACTTCCATACCACAGACCTTGCTGGCCTGGTTTGGCCCTGTGGCGTCTGCCTTGATGGGCTTTCAGCACCAGCAGCGTCATCATCATGCCCCTCTCTGAAACAGGAACACATAAACACCTACATAATATCATGCAATCATGGTGATGCCTCTAGTTCTTCCCAGACCAATACCCATTCTCTCACACCAAGTGGATGGATGGTGGTGCTGCTACTGCCTACTCACTTCTTTTCCTTTCTCCCATGTACACCACCACCACCTGGGGTGCTGTAGTGTCTGCAAGTTGAGACTGGCTGCTACTGCTGCTGAAAGAGCCCCCCCTCTCTCTCTGGCAAACCATGAAATAAGACACATGCAAATCCTGCCCTTCCTGGAGTGTTACTGTCTGCAAGTTGAGAACCCTGGAATGTCTCTGGGTGCTGCTGTTTGTGCCTGATTGCCCGCCCGCCTGCCAGCCTGCTCCTTCTCTGACACCGGCTGCTGCTGCTGAAAGAGCCCCTCTCTCTCTCTGGCAGACCATGAAATAAGACACATGCAAGTCCTACTCCTCTGCTGCCACCCGCTGATGCCCAGCCCACTGCTCGTGCCTGACTGCCCACCCACCCGCACACCAGCTAGCTCGCTCTAAAGGATAGTAATCTTCTTGTCCTCAAAGTTATATGGAACAATAAATAAATAAAAACAAATTTTACAAACCTGGCAGTGGCACCTCCTCTGCCCTCCTCCTTCTCTGGTGAGGAGCCCACCTCCACCACCTCATGAGATGGTCCAGCCTGGGCCTCCATGATTTGTTCTTCCTCCACCTCGAACTTCCTCCTCAGGTTCTTCTTCCTACCAATGCTGCTTCCTTCACCTTCTATCCTCAGTTTCCTCGCACAAACACACACAACCCACACACACACAGCTAGCTACAACAGAGTAGACACACACAAGTTCACAACCAAGCAGCCACACACAGACACCACACATCTGATTGAACTACTGTTTCCAGTTTTTGGTCTCGCAAGATCACAATACCAAATATCAATATCGATAATGAAAAAGTTACCAAAAACATTTTCCTTTGAAACCGATACCAGTATCAACAACGACAATAACAAAAATGACATTGTCATCATAACGATAACAATAAAATGATACATTTTAATAATTAATGATAATGAAAAATGACGTGGGGCCCTGGTACACATCCCTAGTAATTTTGCCTGTTGAGTGGAGGGGTGGAGGGATAGATCCCAGGGCAGCCTCAGGAGCCAGAACAGGTAAACATCCCCCATCCCCAAGTTAAACGCAGGTTGCGGCCACGTCCATCCAGGAGTGCCGCCGCCGGAAGTGCAGAGAGGAACCGAGAGATGTGGGTCCACAACCATCAGAGAAGGGAGGACTTTGGGAGGAAACTGCTGGCAGAAACCAGGCAACTTGCAAACTCGCAGAGCGAGGAGCAGGCCCTCAACAGGGAGGTACAGCTAGGAGAGGGGGACGGGACTGGGAACAAATGGATTGAATGCTCAGCCACACAGAGCACCTATGGGACAGGCACCAAGCTGCTGCCCTCCTCCAAGAGCAGTGGCTCAACAAACGAGAGGGTCTGTGTCACACTGGAGGGAACCACCACAAGGACCCAACAATTAATAACAGACACCCTGGAGGCCTTGCGGTGCCTCCCCCAGCAGGACGTGGGCCCACCTGCCATGGTAGGAGGGCTGGCAGCACATCAACACCATGGCACCCTCCCGCAGACCCTTAGACCCCTCATCTCCTCCTAAATCACTGAAAATACCTTTCCCCATTCATGCCCATGTGTGTCCTTTGTTCTCCCTTATGTTGTACCCTGACCCCATCCAGAGTCCCTTTTGTAACACTAGACACCCACCCAGAGATGCCTCGATGGGTCAGTTGCGTCCTTTGTCCTCCTGAATCTTCCCTTTTTCCTCCCTCTGCGATGCCCCCAAGCTTATCCCAACCCTATAACTGCTCCTTGTTTCCCCGCTGTACTCTGAGAAAGCTTTGGATGCAGACACGTGCGGGTCTCTCTGTGCATGCCTGTATCTTAAGGGGTCCCCCAGACTTTGGTCTTCCCCTTCCTTTCGACCTCCCGAACTTTGCTGGATCCACGGACTGCCTGTCCCCTTTCAATGGCAAGGAAAGGTAACCCACTGGTCCGGACTTTCCCTCTCGCTCTATCCCTCTCACTGTGTCTTCTCCAGATCCCCTCCCTCACTCCTCACTTTACTTTCACTTTCCCTGCAGCCGCTTGTGTTTTCCCTCGGACCCACCAGCCAGACCAGGGCTGTGTTTATTAGTTTTGTGTGTGTGTGTGTGTGTGTGTGTGTGTGTGTATAAATAAACTTTTTTTAAAATGTGGATATCTGTCTCCCGCTCTTTCTTTACTTTCGGGGAGGGTACATAAACTGCCTGTAGCACGTATCTGCCCTCAGACTGATCCTTGGAACATGCAGAGACCCCTAGTTTTAAAGCGGTGGTTTTTGGGGTACCCACCCCCCAATATGTTAACAGATTTGTGGAGAACATGGGCAGTCACGTGGTAATCCACTCAGGACACGGGTGGAACATCCACAGAGGCGTATGTAGCTACAGCCAGCAGAACCCGCCCTCCCCCCCAAAAAGCTATCTTTTTCGTATCTTTGTGTCTCTTTCTCTCTTCTTTTTCTCTCTCTCTCTCTGCTCTCTCTCTCCAGACCTCTGGATTTAAAGAGTTTGGGGAGCAGGTTGTTGGGGAAAAATAGACTGGGATTGTGGAGTTGGGGTTATTGTGATTACTGTTGGTTTAAACTTGCATGTAAGACACCAAGCCCAACGGGGCCGGGCACTAGACTGAGGGCTCTAGGAAAGAACACCACGTACAACAGGACCTTTCTAGTGACGGAGGGTCTTACGTGTGAGTTTAAATATAAGAACCTGGTGACTATCGAGTTAGCCCAGGGGATGTAACCAAGTTAGCCTGGGTGACTATCGAGTTAGCCCTGTGATTAGAGAATTGGATCTTGGGACTGTATGAGGCAGTCCAGGGGTCTGTAGTTATAGAGGACTTGGCCTTGAACCTGTAGTGTCAGGTTTGGGGCATCTAGAGATTTGTGGTCTTGGGGACTGTATTGGCAGCTCCGACTGGGATGATGGGAGAGTTCTGGTCTTGGGGGATGCAGCGCCAGCCCTGGGATTTTGGGGGTCTCGAACCTTTAATGTCAGGTTTGGGACAGTTAGAGAGTTTTGGTCTTGTTTGCATGGGCAGCCTTGGGATTTTTGGGTCTGGGAGCCCTAATATGGGTCCCAGGACTTGTAAGGAGTTTTTGGTGGGGGACTGCTTCAGCAGCCCGGGGAGTGTATCACTGGAATATCAAGGTTGTAAAAAGTAACACAGGGAACTATACAAGGATAGGTTCTGGAATGGCAATCCGTGCCTGGGAGGTGGAAGACATGCTCAGAAGGGAGCAAGGAAAGGCAAAGTTAGAGAGATGGGCAGCAAACAAGGGAAAGTGCCCATGGAAGCCGGGGTGTTTTAAGAGCGAGGGCCCGGTGGCCTTGGTAGGTGAGGCATATGCGGAATATTGCCAAAAGTTCAAACCTAGAGGGAATAAGAAAGGTGCCTGTGCAGCTTGGGCATTGTGGTATGCATGCTGCGACTTACAGGAGATGTTGAGGGAAACTAAACAACAGTGTGAAAAGGAGGGAGGGAGAGCTGAGAGACAGGAGGCAAAGTGTGCAGGACTGGAGAAGAATAAATGTGATTTGGTAGCAGTAAAGTGGAACTTAACATAATTCCTTAAAATAGCCCAGGAGGAGAGTAGTGGAGCTCTGGTCAGGACTGAGCAGGCTGAGATGGAACTGGAAGGGTTGAGGGAGCAATTAGGACAAGCCTGGTGAGCGACACGCTTCTTGGCCGATCAGAACCGGACCACTAAGGTCGCAGCTAGCCACGAAGCCTGCGATGAGACCATCCGAAAGCTACAGGGGGAGCTTGACCTGCAAAGAGGGCTAGTGGCTGCCGTGCAGGGTGAGGATCTCCTCAAAACAGAGTCCAACCCTCTCCCCGCATGGAAGTCTAAATTGCCCTTAGACGCCATCCCAGAGGCCCCTTACAATCCTGCATGGCAAATGCCCGAGCCCTTAGCCCCAGTTGTGAGCCAGGATGTTGAGCGTACAGGGAGAAGAGGGGGCGCGACCCATGAGGAGGTAAGGGAGATGGTTCGGTGGTCCCCCACTCAGGCAAAAGCAGTTGCCGAGCAATTGGGTCTGCTGAATCAGGACACTGTAGTCTCATGGATGGCCAGGGTGTGGCAGATGTATCCCACAGCAGAATGGGTAGATCTGACACAGTTGGCTCAGGCCAGCACATCCCTTGCAGATGAGCAGGTCCTGGAAGCAGGGCTAAGCATGGCTGACGTCCATGGCGCTAACTGCAGTGAGTGTATGAAAGCGGTGCTGCGGGTTATGCTCCCAGGGCAGAGTCCTCACAGGTTGTTACTTTTAGAGACACAGGCTCCAGGGGACCAGCAAGAGTCATATGTGATTAGGAAAAAGCTTTTGGGAGCCTTAGCAAAAGTTGTTGTTCCTGTCCAAAGAAATGGGAGGCAGGTGATGCAATATGATAACAGGGAATTCATAGAAGCTGTGCATGCAGAACTTGCCTACTCAGCTAAAATGGCACTGGGAAGACTAGATTTGTCACAGATTACCTGGGATGAGTTATCCACAGACATTCAGCAGGTGGCTGATTTTATGAGGGAAATGGGGGGAGGCAAATGGCCCGCTCGAAAGCAACAGCTAGAGCCAGTACAGGCAGCCATCTTCATGAATAATGGCCCTCACTCCTCGGCTCCCCCAGGACAGGCAGTGAACCCCTTACCTAGAGTCAACCCCCAGAAGGGACCACTAGAAAACTCTGGTAACACTTTCCCCCCTTGAGCTCACCCCAACCAAGAGCCTGGGAATCTTCTCCGTGCTTATGTATGGGAGGAGTTAAAAGCATTAGGGGTGGATATGAGGCAGTACGACCTTCAGCCACTACATGTTCTGATAGCCGCAGTGGGGGTCCCTGAGGGGGACCCCTCCTTCTGAAGCCTGAATCTTTTCTTGCAGAACTAAAAATAGCAAAAAAAGATAGGAACATAAGTGCCATACTGTGTCAGACCAATGGGGGAGGGGGACCTTTGGGAATCAGGCAGCCCTAGCAGATAGTATGGACCTTCTCTTGTTTGGGTGTCTAGGTTTTGGTGCCTGGTTCCTCGGACCCCACTGCAGCTACTGGTTGGGGGGAGCCATGGTTAAAGCCCTGAGCCTGCTGTTTTTGCACTTCCCCCACTGCCGCTATCAGAACATGTAGTGGCTGAAGGTCATACTGCCTCATATCCACCCCTAATGCTTTTAACTCCCCCCATACATAAGCACGGAGAGGATTCCCAGGCTCTTGGTTGGGGTGAGCTCAAGGGGGGAAAGTGTTACCAGAGTTTTCTAGTGGTCCCTTCTGGGGGTTGACTCTAGGTAAGGGGTTCACTGCCTGTCCTGGGGGAGCCGAGGAGTCCCCCTCAGGACCCCTCCTTCTGAAGCCTGAATCTTTTCTTGCAGAACTAAAAAGAGCATAAAAAGATAGGAACATAATAAGTGCCATACTGTGTCAGTCCAATGGGGGAGGGGGATCTTTGGGAATCAGGCAGCCCTAGCAGATAGTATGGACCTTCTCTTGTTTGGGTGTCTAGGAATCCAGGAACAGATTGGGAATCCAGGAACTCAAGCCCAGCTCCTAGTAGATACAGGGGCCTCTGTAAATATTTTGGACCCAGATTGGGTGAATGCAGGGGAGTCTTTCGGTAAGCATATGAGCCTTAGCGGGTATGGTGGGGAAATTCAGGAACCCCTGGTATGGCAGGAGGTCCCCTTTGAATTAGGTAAACTGAAGGGGACAATGGAAAGTTGTGTGCACAAAGGCAAAGAAAAAGGCATCATAGGGACTCCATTTCTGCGGGAGTCCCAGATAACAGTAGACCTAGCCAATGGATTACTGTGGCAAGTCCCGGAGGGTCCCCCAGAAATTTCCGCCATACACCGCTGTGCAGCCCTTAAGGCACCCCTTCCTGTTCTCCCCTTGACTAATGATCCGTGGACCCAAGAATTTCTCCGGGTATGGATCAAGGACAAGGCAGAGAGTGGGAAGATAGAGGATGAGGTACTAATCCAGGGAGATAATCCCCCTTCCCAGAAACCATGCAAATACCCAGCGGAGGCAGAGGAGGGAATCCAAACCACCATAGATAGCTTACTAAAACAGGGAGTTATAGTGCAAATGCAGTCCATCTGTAATGCCCCCATCTGGCCTGTTATCAAGGCAGACGGGGTGACTTACAGAATGACTATGGACTATTGAGCTTTAAATTTTGTAACTCCCCCTTCTGCGCTGGTAGTGGCTAAATACAATTAAATAATTGCAGCAATTAGGGATGGGTGAACAGATCGCGGTTTGGGTTCGGCCGTTCGGTTCAGTTGTGTTCAGTTCAGTTGCGTTCGGTTCCGGCATTCCTGTCGTTCGCCAAGTTTGGGTTTGGCCATTCAGTTCGGTTCCGTTTGGTTCAGTTCGGGTGTTCAGAAAAAGTATCGCGAGAGCACGTGAAGCCACGATCACACCGGAAATCGGAAATTTGAGTGCATGCAGAGCTGTGTGTCGACAGAGTGTGTGTTTGGCTAGGTGGCTGTTCGTTTTATGTGTTTTGGCTGTTTGGGTTGGGTTTGACTGTGTGTTGTTTGGCTGGTTGGTGAGTGCTAGTGTGTGTTGTGGGTGACTGTGTTTTGGCTGCGTGATTGATTTTTTTTAAAATGAAGAAGGCTGCAATGGTGATTCGCCGGTTGGGGGCCAACTTGCCGTTCGAGGAGGAGGAGGAGGAGGTCGCTGCCCCTAGATCTCTGTTGATGGTGCATGGCTCCTCACATGAGGAGTAAGCAGCAGGCTCAGGAGGTGCTGCCAGGTTTGTAAACTTTTTTTTTTACTTTAAGGACAAGAAAGGCTCTATCCGTTAGAGTGAGCTCACTGATGTGCGGGTGGGTGCGTGGGTGGTGGGCATCAGTCAGGCACAAACAGTGGGCATCAGCGGGTGGCAGCAAATGTCTGCCACAGAGAGAGAGGGTACTGTAGCGTGTGGGGATCTGGCACGAGCAGCACCCCCACCCAAACATGTGCCAGACTAGCAAGGGTCTCCACTCTCCAGTTGCCATCCCATTCCCTACACAC
>QEPC01009848.1:650679-661735 GCA_003113815.1 Sphenodon punctatus | reverse complement strand
TGATCCCTGGGGTGGGGGGGGTGTTAAACCACCCACCACCCCAGGGATCAGTAAAGTACCGGTACACTTACCTGCTGGCTGCTGCAGTGCTGGTGCAGGCTCTGGGTCACCGTCGGCGGCCCAGAGCCCACACAAGGGGACTTAGGGGAAATTATTTTTGGTGTTTAAATCCAGGCTGGGCAGGGTGGGTGGTGGGTGTCCCCCCTTCCACCCGCGCAGCCTGGACTTGGGGAGGGGGGAGGTTTTTAGTTTTTTCCATTTATTTCAATGGGGACAGTTCCCCATTGAAATCAGTGGAAAAGATCCTGTACCGGTAAACTGGTATTAATCCGGTAAACTGGTTTTTGTAAATCCGGGAACCGGTAAAACTGGTACCCGGTATTTGGCCTGATGTCCCACCCCTAGGGTAAGGCACAGGGACTGGAACAATAGGGAATGAATTACCCTATGACCTGTTAGGAATGGAAGTCCCCTGCAGAGAGAGATTGACCACCCAGTCCACCCACTTGTGGAGACAGAATTCAGGCAGGGCTTGACAGACCATTGGTCTGACACAGTATGGAACTCACTATGTTCCTATCTTTTTATGCTCTTTTTAGTTCTGCAAGAAAAGATTCAGGCTTCAGAAGGAGGGGACCACATCGGGGCTCATTGACCACATCAAAAAGCGGCATGGCAGGAGAGTCAGGCGGCAGGCGGAGGACTCTGGTGTGGCCGTGGAGCCTCAGCCCCAGCGCCATAAGAAGGGGGGGAAGGCAACCCAAAAAATACACCATGTAAGCCCTTCCCCCCCTCCAGCCCCGATGTGAAGACCCCCGGGCGAATGCTGAAGCTAAGGCCTTTCAGGCCAAATTGGAGAGGCCCACCCAGGACTTTGTGGCCAGCCTGAAAGTGACAGCAGCCATCATGGAGAACTGCCTGGTGGAGCAGTTCCAGGCGGTCCAGGTGGAGAGGAAGAAGGTGGAGGCGTACGGCCAGTATGTCTCCACCGAGGTGGCACGCCTGGAAATGTACCAACAGGCACTCTCCAGGTGGCATCGGGACGTGCAAGGGGCCATGGCTTTTGCTGTCTCCCATGGCTATGAACTGGAAGAGTCCCAGGTGGCCGGCCCTCAGCCCTGTGATAGGCCCCAATGGCTGTTGCCTTTCCCCCAAGTCCCGGGTGACAGGCCCAGAGACTAATAGTTTAATTTATAAGTTTCCTTTGAATGTTTGCTTTTGGTTTCAGAATGTTGTTGTTGTTGTTTTGTTGTTGTTATTTAAATAGTTTTAATAAAAGTTGTTGTATTACTTGTTATGAGCTTTGTTTGACTGTCCAATCTTTTATCCCTATGTGCTGAAGTTCTGGCTGGCAGGTGGCAAAATCTCATACAGCTTGTCGATCCTTACCAGCAGTACCTGCCACCCCATGTAGCGTAGTTATCTCCTTGGCTGACCTTACTCCATCTGTGGGAGTGCTGGCGGTAAACTTACTCCCTCAGAGGAAGTGCTGTGCCAGCAGCAGGGTCTCAACTTGCAGACAGCCCCCCAGGAGGTGCAGGGCTTGTGTTTGTGTGGGTGGGTGTGACAGAGAGAAAGAGAGACAGGATCCTTGGCAGTGGGCAGCAGGCGACGGGAGCTGGTGGTCGGAGGGGCTTTTATTTATAGCAGCTTCAGCGGGCATCCACGGGTGGGTGCGGAGGAGTAGGCTGTTGGGGGGGTCAGGCTGGCATGTGGGCACCGGGCTTCATGCAGCCCCCAGTGACTCGAATGATGGTTTCAGAATCTAGTTGATGATTCCTGGGATGGGCGGGCATGACTGATTCAGGGATAGTGGAATGACAGCCTAAAGCTTATGGGGCACACTTCATTCAGTCGTGTGATAGGTGGTAGCAGCAGGTACAGGAATGCACACAGGCAGGCAGGCAGGCACATATAATACATTGTGTTATATTCCATCTCATTATGGTAGGTTTGCTGCATGGTGAATGTGGGCATTGGGCGCATGAGCACAGTTGGGAGTTCTTCCTGGTGCTGGCAGGTGGCAGCCAGGGTAGCTGGATAGGGATACACCTACTTCTCCCCCTCCAACCCCCATCCCTCTTGTTCTAGCTGGGAACCTCTCTCTCTCTCTCTCTCTCTCTCTCTCTCTGGCCATATAGTGCAGGTGACAGCATGGGTGGGAGCGTGTCTGTCTCTCTTTCTAGCACTGGGGGGACTTTCTCTCATTTCTCTCTCTGTGTGACTCTCTCTTGGCAGCAACCTGGGTGGGCAGACAGGCAGCGTAGCATGAGAGGCAGGAAGGTGGGATGAGGCAGGCTTTGAGCTTGGTGGCAACCCGGGGTACAGAACCCTTGGCACAGACAGCACATAGGCCAGGCCTGGGGGCCATTTGGCACTCGCAGCAGCAGACATTGTTCGCCAGGGTAGAACCCTTGGCACATACAGCATATAGGCCTGTGGCCGGGCCACTAGCAGCAGCAGCAGACATTGGTTGCCAGGGTTGAGCACACTTCATTCAATCAAGCAATAGGTGATAACAGCAGGTACAGGAGGCAGGCACATATAATATGTTGTGTTATATTGATATATTCTATCTGATTCTGGTAGGTTTGCTGTTGGATGTGGGCAATGGCCAATGGGCATCAATCGGGCGCATGAGCACAGATGGGAGTTCTTCCTGGTTCTGGTAGGTGGCAGCTTGAGCTGGATACACCTACTTCTCCCTCTCCACCCCCCATCTCTCTCATTCTAGCGGGGAGCCTCTGTCTCTGTCTCTCTCTCTGCCCATATAGTGCTGGTGACAGCATGGGTGGGACCGTGTCTGTCTCTCCTTCTAGCAATGGGGAGACTTTCTCTCTCTCTCTTATTTCTCTCTCTCTCTCTCTCTCCCCATGAGCAGCAGGTAGCTACCTAATAAACAAAGGTTGTTCATGCTGGCTCTCATCATTCTCACCATGACACCCTGCATTCCATCCCTGCATGGACTTGTCTCATATTGCAAGAAAGGCTTGGGAGGAACTGTCACTCTCAAAGGAGAGAGTGCTTCTTAGCCTAGAATGGAGCTTGATGCCATCAGGACAGGCATGCCCAAGCCTCAGTATCGAGCCAGGGAGGATGATAGACCGCCCCCCTCCCCAACAAACTGAGGCAAGAGAGCCCATTCCTCCTGCGCTCCCTTCCTGCCGTTCTAAGTGCCGGGAAGGTTAGGACTCATTGGCCATTTCTTCCTCCCTTTGCCTCTGAAGGGGGGGGGCGGGGGTTGGTAAAGCCTTCCTGCTCCATGCGTTTAGCATTTACCACCACCACCCCTTCACCAATTTCTAAAATACAGGAATATAGAATAGGTTTGTAATATGATCACATATCTGAAGTAGTGCCTGTTTTTAAAAAAAACCTACAACCCTTCCTAGGTTGCTGACCGCTACCCATGTTTTATGTATTCAGTGGGAGTCGAACTGTTTTTTTGTGGTTACTTTTGTGGTTAAGTTTGTGTTGAAATTATTCTTTCTTTAAAGAAAAGCATAACCAAACCCTACAAACTACTTTGGGAGAAAATACACGCATTATTTATGTTCAGTCTAATCTTTGGAAGGTGATAGCTTTGTTAAATCAGGTTTTTCTGTGGTGCTAATCTGTACCAATATTTTAATAAGGGGGAAATTTTAGCCTTTTTCCAGCTCTACTTCCAGTTTGGTGGCATACCATTTAGAAACTAGCAAAAGGCTCCCCCAAAATATGTAAGCAAGCTGCAGAGGGTTCCGAGAACATTATTTGAGGAGTTAGAAAAGAGATGGTCAGGAATGGGTGAAAAATCTGAAGAACCTGAAAAGTAGAGAGTTTACAAACATGGAAAATATTGGTTGTACAGAGGACAGAGATCAGCTGGGGCTAGAGTGGCAGCTTCTTGATGCAGTTGAAAGATGGCTCTCTGTGAGTGGAATAACGGGCCCCAGAACCCTGATGGTGGGTCCTGGGGCTAGAGTGGCAGCATCTTCTAGATATTGTACAGCCCTCCCTGCCTGTAACTTGGCTCCAGAACCCTGAAAGCAGGTCCTGGGGCTGGAGTGGCTGCTTATTGATGCGTTGGAATGACATCGCCTCTGTGCGAGGAATGATGGACCCAGACCCATGATGGTGGGTCCTGGGGCTAGAGTGGCAGCTTGTAGATACATATTGGCCACAGCCCTCCCTGCCAGTAACGTAGGCCCCAGAACCCTGACGGTGGGTCCTGGGACTGGAGTGGCTGCACCCAGGGAGGAGGCTCACCCTCCAACTATAGCCAATGATGGGTGGGAGCACACCACAAGAGGTCACCACCAGCTTACAGGATGACACAGAACACACAGATAAGGGTACAATGGGCCCCAGAACCCGGTATTGGGGTCCATGAGAGGGCTGCAGTAAATTATAGGAGGCCAGCCACAGGATGGGATGGAGGAGAGGCGTGGGATTGCACCCTGTAGGACCCAGATGCTGCCATGGAGGGGATGGAGTGGTGTAAGATTACCAGGATGACAGGTGACAATGTCAGATGTCACGCCATCACCATTCCATTCTAACAGGTGATGGAAATAGCGAGGGACTACCAGAGGATCCAGAGAGTTTACAACCCTGCAAACTAACACCTCTCCATCCCCTCCAAGACAGGTCATTGGACTGTACAGGGTGCCATACCACACATAGACAGTGCAGATGGAATGGTGTGAGGAAGCACAGACACACCACTATGACCATTTGAGCTCCAGTACCAGGGATACCTCACCAGTGGTGTAACAGGATGTCCAGTGCACAAGGTCTTAGAGTACAGCAATGGGCAACCGAGCCATGGCATGGGGGATCAGGGACCCACCCCAGCATGACCCCAGTTTACAGACCATGGGGGGACCTATGTCAACTAGCAAACAAGACAGAGGCAGGTACAGGGGTAGATTGCACTATGTACTGAGGCAAGGTTAACAGTGATACGGGACTGTTGGAAGGGGGCCTTCTATAGGTAAAGATCAGTCCTTGGCCAGTTGGGCAACTATGTGCCTGTATAGGATGTCTCAGTTGTCCTCTAATATCCGCCTGAACGCCCCACCCTGAATATGCTGGTGCAGGGGCACAGGGCTCGTTCTCTGTACAAGAGGGGGATAGTCCAAGGCAGTCACATGAGTCTCACATTTGTTACGGAGTACACAGACCACCAGGACGAGGATGAGGGTGTGCTGGAGGTCAAACTGGCTCCAGTTCATCAAGAGGTGCCACCTCATCTTGAGCGGGTCAAAGGTCCTCTCCACCACTATGCACCTCGCAGAGGCCAGGCGCTCATTGAAGAGCACCTGTTTGGAGGTACGGGCAACAGGATAGGACCTCATCAGCCATTAGGTCAGAGGGTAGGCGGGATCCCCAATTACAACCAGAGCCATGGAAATACCCTCGATAATTCTGAACATATTCGAGGCTATCTCCCCATCAAACATCCTGGTATAGAAGGGGGAGGAGTGCAGGATCCAAGCATTTTGGGTCCTCCCCGAGTGGCCTGTGTACACATCAGTGAACAGACAACAATGGTCAACGACTGCCTGCAGGTTCACAGAGAACACTTGCTTCCTGTTGAGGTAGTCAGTCTTGGCGAGGGCAGAGGATCGGGATGTGCGTGCTGTCAATAGCACCAATGCAATGAGGGAAGCCCATTGCCTCAAAGCCCTGGATCACCACCTCTGGATCCCGTAGCTGCATGACCCGCTCCAGGAGTAGATCAACAATGCGGTTGCATACATCATGGAGTGCCCTGTTCATGGTCGCTGCCCCCACGCAGAACTGGTCTGCGACACTCCATTAGGAATCGGGGGTTGCCAGGTGCCACACTGCCATCACCACCCTCATCCCAGGGGGTAATGAGAACCACATGTTGGTAACATTCCTTCAGAGGTGGGGGGCAAGGATCTTTCCAAGCCGAGTCAGCAGGGAGTGGGTCATTTGGAAGTGGTCGGTCCATTCCTCGTCGGTCCAGGTCACCAGTATGTTCTCCCACCAGTCAGTGCTCCGTGAGCACATCCAACCCCGCCATCATGTGGGTAGGGTCACCCGACAGCCATAAATGTTGAGGGGCAACCTGGAGAGGATGAGACAGATGTGATGCTGCCATCCCTGTTGTTAATTAGCGCCTGGCCGTGAACCTCAGTGTCCTTCGCAGCGTTGCTACATGGCACAGATTGGCTGCCAGCTGGCAGTGTGACCCATGGCTATACCAGTGGGGGGCTGGGCCCAGGTGGTTGGCCCATTGTTCATACACCTGCGCCAGGAGACCGAAGCATGCGGCCAGAATGGTGATTAGGGCACCTCGCACTTGCGGGATGCCTACAATGGGCATCATGCTCCCACCACCATGACCACAGCCCGTGAACCCAGCATCACATCTAATGACCACCCACCAGCCTCCAACCTGCCAACACACCCTATGCACAGGTACCCTGAACAACTAGCCACCCCGTGATCACACCCCTTGCACACACCTTCTCACCCGCAGGCAGCAGGTGAATGCACACCTCGCATTCAACACCGCTCCCCACACACCCCAGTCTCACACCCTCACGCATCTCTATCACCCTCTGCGCACACTCCAGGCACGCATTTAAATCACACAGCAACGTTTCGCACTAACACAACATACTAGCCACACATACACCCTGAACTCACCCCCTACCTCTGTCACACAGCTCAATCACCTGCTCCACATGCCCCCGATTCGCTCCCTCCACTCCCTCTATCGCTCTCAGTCCCTCTCCACTCCACAACCACCAACATCCAACACACCACGCCCTTGTAGGCGACCCGGCTCCCATATGTAGATGGATGATCAGTCACAGAGCCTCAGCGATTCGTGCAGCAACCTGGGTGTGGCATGCCGGGGTCTCCTTGATGCTACCCATGTGCACTGCCTGGCACCAGTATGCAACACCAACGCTGCTGCTTTCAGTAGTCGTCAGGTATTGTCCCACTGGATCACCTAGACCGAGCACCCCTACCATACCCACCCATCCCCCACAGTGTCCGAGCCCCTACTCTATATGGTGGGCATGAGGTATGTAGCTGGGCCCCTCCATTCTCTGGGACAGCTGTTGTCAGATCAGCAGCCATCCCACTCTGTTGTGACAAGATACAGTAGCCCCTTGATGGTTTCCCATCCTCCGTCAGGATCTGGCCTGCCTCCCTCCCTCTTATTGAGCAGGAATGTGTCTGCCCTGGGTGTGGGTTTGGGGTTCCCAGACCCACCAAGCCAGGCCACTATCAGCTGGCCAAGGTTACCCTTCTGAGTGCCAACAGCTTTGGCTCCATCTGAGCTCATACACTGTTACTCACCATTCACTTCAGTTGTTCTCCAACTCGCTGCCTTTGTGCAGGCCATGTCCAGCCATGGAACAGACCATGTCTTCAATTGTTGGGCTAGTGAGGAGTGCCCGGTGGTGTGCCACCATGCTTCTGAGAAACCTGTGGCAGAGCAACAATATCCAGCTGTTGGTGAGCGACCCCCTTTCCATGGGTGATGGCTTCAATCTCCTGTCCTGTTACTCACCATTGGGCTGCCATGGGATGGGAATCCTGGGAGCTTGCTGCTGCTCACCAGATGGCCGGTCATCATGACTTAGGTTTGCGCTCCAGGCTGGTGGTGTGATGCATATGTTGCGAGCTGCTATGCCTGTGTCCTCCTGCGTGCCCGTGGTTTCGCACGTCCTCGATTGGATTGCCAGAACCACCTTGAGGAGCTGGACTTGTTTCTCCCTGATGTTGGTGGCCTCTTCCTGACTGGGACTGATGTTGGTGGCCTCTTCCTGACTGGGATGCCCACTGAGTTGGGGATGACTGCCCTGAGAGCTGTGCTGAGCTGCTTGGATTTCAAAGCAGCTGCTTCCACGGGACACCCCCTCCTGGTGGATGTCCATATGCGTGCCTGTGGCTACCGCCGGGGCCTCTTTGCCTGGGATGGCCTTGTCCAGGGGCCCATGTTCCCAGAGCACCTGGCGCCCACACCGTGATCCCACCGTTCCTGCAGCTTCCATCATGGATCCCCTCTCCCTGTGATGCAATGGCACTATAGCTTCCCCATGGCCAGATGCTGACTTCTGTTCCACTGCGTGACCCATCCGCCTCTTCATCTGTCTACTGTGGTGTGGTCTGTGGGTCTAACTACTGACGTTTTCCTGTCAGGTCTGCCTGCAACCCTTCACACCCCGTGATTCAATAGTACTGCTCCTTGGGGTGTTACCTCCGTGTCTCTGTCATCTGCTCTCCCTAGCCAGTGTAGCATCTTATAGGTCCCTGTGGCAATAAACGTTAGTCCTGTTTAGCTGCCTCTGTTTCCCTGCTGTGTCTGTGGGTCCATTCCACCAGCTGTTCTAGTTGCTGGTGCTGGTGTCTTGGGTGTGGTTTGTGTGGATCGGGTCTTGGGGGGCTCGGAGCCATGTTAGGGCAGGATGATTGCTCCAACGGGGGCACATTGCCATCAGCATGCTAGGCGTGCTGCTATTATGGCCATCTGTACCTGGGGGTGGGGGAATAAACTTCCAGCTCCAGTGATGTGTGGTGCCCGTGCACCTTGCAGGCTCTTGCAGCTTGTGGTTCTCTGTTAGCTGGTTTTACTGTGTTGTGGGACTCTGCCTTTCACCCCCTGCAACTGGCCTGGGGGTTCAGGTTCCATGGATGGTGGGACCATGGGGGATGTGGATGGGCACTGTACTGTTCTGTCGGGGTGGTCCATGCACCCTTGTGCAGACACATGGGGGGGGGGGGTGTTCCTAGTTCTTCCAGGTGGACTGTTACGTGGTATGGGCTCTTGGCTCTCTAGTGGGTTCTCCCTCTGTGGTCTCTCTTTTCCCACCATGTTGTTACTCTCCCTAGCTGTGTTCTCCTGGCTCTATGAGCCCCATGGCATGTTTCAGGACTTTGTTGTCTCCCACAGCAGCCTTGTGCACAGCTGGATGTGTACTGGGGCTGTATGGTTTTGCTTGGCTCTGGGTGCCTGCTGTCATCGCCCTCCATGCCACATGTCACTGTAGTCAGTCCCTGGCTGCCTCCGACCCACCCCCTCTCAGGCAGTTTTGCTTACTGAATGGGGCATGTTCCTTGCTTCTCTTCGTGCACTACTGTCCATTCCTATTGGCCTGGCCTCACTCTGGTTCTGACCCCATGGTGCATTGTGTCTACCGCCCCCTATCAGTCCCCCATTCCTACTCTTGCAGCCATGGAGGAGTGTTGTAATTGGAGGGCTCCTGACCCTGAGTCTGGGTGGTCTTCTGGGTGTGATTCACCTCCCTGCGCCCTCCCTTGGGCTCTTCCATTGGGGCAGTGGTTGGGAGGCCCCAGTGGGAATGGTTAAGTTGTTGTGAGCTTTTGGGTGGTGACCAATGCACTCCCCCCATCATTGCTGGATCCCTGTACCCATCTCCTGCTTCCTCTTCCCTTCTAGTGTTTCTGACAGTGCTGTGGCCACAGGAGATGGTCAGTCAACTCCAACAGGTGGCTTCTGAGCTTCGTGCTGGGGTCAGGGTGTACCAGGAGATACGTGAGTTACCCCTCTGTATGTATATGTCCCCCCTCCCCCCCCCATATGTGTGGGCTCCTTGGATGTTATGACCTGTGACCTGCCCTACTAGCACGTTCCCTTTCCCTCTCTCCTTCAGTGCGGCGATTATTAATGAGAGGACCAGGGAGCAGGAAGAGATGGTCTAGCTGGTCCTGCATGTGCTTCAGCTGGTACACCTATTGGACCGTGACCAAGCAGATTGCTGGAGCCAAGTCCGGGGTTGCAGGCCCTACTGAGGGCTCGGATGTGCCCCACCGTCCCACTTTGTTGCCACTCAGTGTTGGTGTTTGCTGTTTGCCATGAGCGTGTTGCTCTAGTTGGTTGATCAATAAAGTTTGGTTTGTTTGGTTCCCCCTGGTCACAGTGTCCGTGTTCTCCTTCCCTCTGTTGTATCCCTCTGTGTGGGCTGTGTCAGGTTGGTGTGGAGTGGTTGTCTGGCAGGACATGGGTCCGTTGTTGTGTGTGTACCCACCCACCCCCAGCCATGGTTGTGCTTTCTATCAGTGGGTCCTCTTTGGCTTGGCCCCTTGGTACCCTGTCCTCTGGGTTATAGTTCCTCCACTGTCTGTGTGGGTTCCTGTGTCCCCCACCTCCACTGTTCCTGGCGTCTCATCCCCTCCTCCCTGTTGTCTGATGAGGCGTGCAGGGGGGGGGGGCTGCTGTCTTCATGACCCTTGTTTTATACGCCCCACAGGCCCCCCTTCCCTGCTGTGGTGTGGGGATCATCCTGAGCCCTCTGCATCCCCGCCCCATGTTTAGTGGCCAGCTGCTGCGGTGCAGCTCGTTTGCGTCTGTTGGGAAGTGCCTCTCCTCTCTGTGCCCTCCGATCCTGACTCCACTGTCCACTTTAGCGCCTGCCACCATCACCTCAACTGTCCTGTTCCTGGCATATTTTCAGGCAGTGGTAGCTGCCTGAAACTTAAATGTACAGCCACTGTTTTATAAACAGGGGACTGCTGAAGCCCCGATTTTGAGGAAACCACTTGACCTACATTTCTAAAACTTTAACCATGGCTGTAAGTTGTGAGGACCGTCATAGCCACAAACTTTGAAAAATATCCATTAGGAAAATAAAATGTTATAACTGTTTAAACGTTCATTGCTTGTGGTCAAAATGCACACCGTCATCGCGTATTTGAATCATATATATCTCCTCCCCCTGGATGAGTTGAGCCCCCAAACTTCACAGGCTTTGAGAATGAGATCAATAACACGTGTTTCTGAAATATGATACTGCTTTATGCAGCCAAAACCAAGTTATTAGTGATAAATAATCAGTTCTGCTGGTTTGTGCATGCGCGCTTCAGCTCCTCTCTCCTGTCGGACAGCTGCGGAAGCGGCTGCATCAGCGTCCCCCTGTGAGACGCTGATCTTGCTGCTGCCTGGGCCCTAGCTGTTCCTGTTTATTTTTTGAAAAAATTCTGCCACCATTGCACTGAAGGGGGCAAGGAGCAAGATGGCGGGGGGGAAGGGGGAACTGAAGGGGGCGAGGATCGAGCGGGCGGGGGG
>QEPC01009848.1:592573-607517 GCA_003113815.1 Sphenodon punctatus | reverse complement strand
TACTTGGCTTGGTTACGATGAGAATGACAGCAGGCAGGTCCATGTGGCAAGGATAAGGGTAAACAGACCATAGGTATAGGAAATAGTGGCTCAGCAGGATAAAGAGTCAGACAGAGCAGAGCGAAAGAGGTGAGTTTTAAGGAGAGATTTGAAGGTATGAAGTGAGGGGGCAAGGCGGATGTGGACAAAATAGGAGCTGTACCCTTAGTCTCCCTGTAGCTAACGCACAGGATATTTACAGGACAATCCTCCACCATTAAAGTAAATAGGAGCTTTGCCATTGACTTTAATGGGTGAAGGATTGTGCTCATAGTATCTGCTAGGGGTGGGACACTGGGGAGAATACTGGATACCGGATTTACCAGTATCGGATCTCCCTGGTCCCAGATTTACTGGTCCCGGCATACCAGATTTTTAACATTGGCCGTGTACCAGTTTTTTTACATTGCGGCCATTATTTCAATGGTGCGCAATGTAAAAAAAATGGTAAAGCGCCTGTCAGGGGGCGTGCTGCCCACCTGGGCTGATGGTAGGGATCCCTGCGGCTGCAGGAGAGCCAGAAGGAGGGGCGCAGCCAGAGGCATTGACAGAGCCAATTCCGGGGAGGCGGAGCTACTCCACTCTCCAGCATTGGTCTGGGCCCTGCCCCCCGGCGTGTGGAGGGTGGCGCGAGGCTCCATGACGGGTTGGGGCCCCGCCTGGAGCACACCAGGTTCGCATTAGCCTTGGCTCCTATAAATAGTACCGGTGGGGCTGAGAGCCGCCGCCGGTAATCACTTGTTGAGAGACTGGCCCCCTTCTTGCCTGGAGAAGTCTGTTCTAGCCCTTGTTTTGTTGAAAGAGTGAAGAGTCTGAGTGCGGTCTGTGTTCTTCCCCCTCCCTGGAGTACATTGGTGGGTGAGTGAGTTTCGTTGTAGTGTTTTGTCTTTGTTGTCCTTCGTGCATACGTGAATTGGGACTCTGGTGTGGGGATTCCCTGGACCTCCTTTCCTGGTTTCCCAAAACCTTCCTGTATACTTGCTTCAATTCCTGCCCTCAGAGTGAACGCCCTTCCCTCCATCCATTTGTAACTTCCCCGTTCCCTTCCGGTACCCCTCCTCCCTTGTACCGGGGACCCCTCCCCTCCCCTCCCCTCCCCTCCACAGTGCCTTGGGTCCTGTGTATACCCCTGAGCATCTGGTTTCCCTTCCTGGTGTGGTCCTTGTCTCTGGGGCAAGGGGCTTCCTCTCTTCGTGTCCCAATGATGATAAGGGTTGCTCTCTAAATAGGGGAGAAGG
This sequence comes from Sphenodon punctatus, assembly GCA_003113815.1. Lineage (NCBI taxonomy): Eukaryota > Metazoa > Chordata > Lepidosauria > Sphenodontia > Sphenodontidae > Sphenodon > Sphenodon punctatus. The sequence goes on along the minus strand of QEPC01009848.1, from coordinate 606,240 downwards.
CCCACACTCTATCCTGAGGGACCATATACCCTTTAAGGGAAAATCCGTTCAGAGAGAAAGCCGCCCCTTGTCTGTGTTTTTGTTCCTTCCCCTGCCTTCTCCCCGTGAAACCCCAACTCCATCCCCCTCCCCCGTGACAGCGCCCAATGTTAAAAATCCAGTACACCGGTACCAGTGACTATCGGATTATCAGATTAATCCAATACACCTGATAATCGGGTGTATCGGATTAATCTGATACCGGTATTCCCACCCCTAGTATTGGCAGGATTATTTTTTTTAAATCAGCAAACGGGGACCGGGGACAAACAAACCACAAACTGAATTAATACTGAAATGAATCAAAGAACAAAAATAACTATGTCCACTCTTCTTCATCTGCAATAAGGGGCCCAGTTCTGACCTAAGAAAGCTTTAAAGAACTTTGCTAAGAACTGAATTTGAGGGTGAGTTTTTGAGTAAGAAATCATTCAAGTATTTTTAGTTGGGTTGTTTTAAGCCTTTGTTTTCTGCAGCAACTTCCTGTAACTGTGAACCATTTCCCCTTGTTTACTTTAATTTGAAAGTAACACTACAGGTACCGCAGTAATACTAATAATCATCCTGGGGCAAGCTCTGATGACTTGAGAGGAATCTGGTGTAAAAATTCCCACAAAATCCCTACAAAATTCGCTATTGTCTGAATACAGGTCATAATTTTATAGATTTTATTTTTTTTAAGGATCATTGTTTGTGAAGAAATGCATAAGTGACCCAAAAAAAATTAAGTTTGCCGTGTTAGCCCCGAATATAGGCAACAGAGACAAAGTAGTACAGTGATATCTTGGTCTAATAAAAAAATAAATAAGACTCAGTCCTGGCACAGAAATCAATTGGAGCTTAATTTAATCTGAAATCAGTCTTAATATGGACTCGTTTGCCCTGTGCAAGCCAAATAATTCTCACTTTCCCCACTCCAAAGTTTGAAAACCAAATAAGAAATTACTTCTTTCTAAAAGTCATGCTTTGAACGGGAAAGAGGGAGAGGAGAATGGTGAGGAAAGAGCTGAATTTTAGCCATTCACCTACATTTAATCCCATCCTTCTGTTCCTTCAAATATCCCCTAAAAGGCTGATCTCACAGAGAATAAAACTTGTTCAAATCTGAACTATTTTTAATGTTGTCACCTTTCAGATTTAATCTTCACCTCGAGCACACATGTGAAATAGCAATGAGTACGCAAGTTCCTTTCACAAAAGACTAGAAAGGTTTATATGTCAGGCCCTGGAGCTCTGTGAAAACAGCTTGTTGCAGCTCTTTGGAGCTGGGAGTTCTGTCTAGTCAGTTATCTGCTGGCAGCAAATCTTTTTTTTTTTTTAAAATCAAAGTTAGGTTATATATAAACCAGTGCATGTTCATCACAAGGAACAACACGAGTGGACTTGCTTACTCTTGAATGAAGTAGTCCAAGATTCTTTCTACACTCCCAAATAAATAGACTGGAATATGTAACTGGAATGCAAAAACAGTCCAACATAGGGTGATTCCAGACGAGACAGGGTAGCATTCGCCCCATCCCGGAATCACCCTTCTGATTCCCCGCCGGAACCAGCCCGTCATGTCCAATAGATGTGCCGACTGATCCCGGTGGGGAATCAGGGAGGGGCGGGGCCACATGGCCCCGCCCCCCCATGCCCCCCACCTTCTGGGGAGACGGGCGGGCGCCGCTGCCAGTGCGGCCACAGCGCCCGTCCAAATTGACCACGGGCCGGAATCCCTGCAGGGATTCCGGGCCGTGGTTGCCGTCCAGATGAGACGGGTCCCTTCATCGCGGCGGGGAATCACATTCACCATGCGATCGGCACCAGCCCCGCCGGTTCAGCCGATCGCATGGTGAATCTGATTCCCCGCCGCGATTGACCGTGGTAAACATCTGGGGGGGAACTTTTGGTTCCCCAACAGACGTTAAGGGACCATTCCCCACCACAGGGTATTGACTGTGGTTGAGCGTGATCTCGTAATGTCTGAAAATACCCATAGTCTATAAAGAGTGTCACTTGTCACATTTATAGTAGCATGGATTTGTGAAAAATTCATTGCCCCATCTTTTAAAACCAAAAGGTGAGCACTTTGCCATACTTTACAACTATGTATAATGCATTTATTTTTTGTCTTAAGATCCTTGACTTTGCTAACAAGGTCCCTTTTTACATGAGCCGCCCCCACACAATACACACATGGGTGCTTGCATGTGCATGCTTGGTGGAGTCCCATGTAAACACCATAATGGGTGTGCGGGGGTGCATGCACGCTCCCACGTAACACCCATCTCCGCCCATCTTCAGCTATCCCCCACGCACGGAGCAACTGGAAAAAGCAGTGGTTGCTCTGTGCATGGGGGATTGGTGGAGATGAATGTGTGCCCGGGTAGCGGTCCCCCATACACTGCCCCCGCACTGTATCACACACCCATTCCCCCCATGCCCATTTGAAAAGGACCAAAGACGTCATTCTCTCTCCCTTACCAATAATCATGATGAGACCGCTGATAGGTTTCCTAATGTAACTTCATTCTTTCTCTGTACATACTAAGATCTTAAATCTAGTTGCATTTAAAGCCATGACTCTCTTCCCAAATTTTCTAATTAGCATGGTGGGTTTTGCTTCATTTGACAAAGCAAAAAGATTGAACCTCTCTAGTTTTGGATTACTGTTCTTTGTTTGTTGCTAGTACTACGGTAGTACATAGAAATCTAAATAAAGGATCAGGACTTCCTGTATGCTGGGTCAGCTACTTGGTCCCAATACTTGCTTTTATTTGTAGTGCAGGGCAACCCAAAAAACAGGCAAAATCTATCCAATGAAAATCTTCCCAAGGGCACAGACAGTGGTCCCTTCTGAAATCATATGGGACATTCACAGAGAAAAGGGGTGCAGCAAAAGCATCACTCCTCTAGTTATAGGCCAGGATCAGCAAAATGCAAAGGGTTATAAAGCACTTCCCCACCTATTACCTATCACCCACACACCCATCATGCATGTTGCAGGGTCACATTGGTGCCCTATGTAGCCCTGTAACATGCATGATGGGTGGATGATTGGTGGGTAATGGTTGAGGAGTCACTGGTCTAAAAACACCCTGAGACCAGAAGATTTGTTCCCTTAAAGTTTGTATATTTTGAATCGTCAATATTTAAAATTGTTAGCTTAACTATACAACTTTGTGTAAATATCCTAATGCAAGATCACTGCTAAGAGGCTGGAAATACCACTTGAGAAAGCATTCAGATACAAAGGGTGTTAAATAAGACATTAGCCTACACCAAGTGGGTGTCCACTTGCCCATTTATTAGCTGTTTGCTCCTACTGGACACACAGCCCCCACTCATGGTGGGGTCTCGGGACATGCGGAGCCTGCCATGAGGGCAAATGCGGGCTAATGTGCACTCACGTGTCTGTGTCCCATCAGTTAGGTTGCGTGCAACCTTGCACGCATACAGATCCACCAGCACCGTAGAGTCACAGCTGAAGAGCATTCTGAGGAGCGACTGCTTCTTGCCCCTCTCTCCGCTCCAACTCTCACTTGCGCTTAAAAAGCCCAATGTGTGCCAAAATTCAGACATGTATTGTCCCATCTCCTCCTGGTTTGCAGCATGTGCTCAATGCTCACTCTTCAGAACCCATTGTCTTCTCTGGAGCAACTTCCACAGTTCAATTTATTAAATTAAATTAAAAAATATTTATTTATTCATTCACATTTTTACCCCACACTTCCCCTAAGACTTGGGGCAGCTTACAATATTAAAAACACAAAACACATCAAAATACATTAAAATCCCTTTAAAGAACCTGTGCCCTCACCCCTAAACTTACCCATCCCAACCCCTATCCCCACCTACCAAATGCTTTGCCAGAAATAAAGGCTTTACACTGCCTCCGGAATATGCTCCGGCTGTGATGGCCTCCAGAGTATGAAGTCTGTTGGGGTCAGGGCTCCTCTAGGCTTGTTCCCAAAGGTGGGGAACAGTGCCCATCTGGGTGTTTACTCTGGGAGAATGAGAAGACCTTGGCCCTTGGGTTCTGGCAACAGACACCCCAGTCCCTGACTCAGGGCACCCGAGGAACCCTCCCCTTAGCCTTAAGTTAAATTGAGTAATCTATTTCCTGGGTCACCTGATGTGGCTTCCCAGGATCCAGCAATGAAGCCCTCAGTTCAGGCTCATCTTGTTCAGCATGCTCAGCAGGGCTGGCTCACTCACAGAGTCAGCAGCTAGGATCAGAAGGCAGGAGCAGCATGTAGCCAGCCTGTTTCCCTTTTCCATCTCCAACCCCCTTCCCCCCCTTACCTGTGCTCCTGGTGCCAGTTTCCAACTGGAGGGTCATTTGGAGATTCTGCCCCTGTACATCTGAGGACTCCTCTCCCTAGGCAACGGCTGGTGCAGGCTGATGATGTAGCCCCATGCCCAGCCTGAGTTGTGGTTGTATCTGTCTGGACTCCGCTGGTAGGTGAGTCCACACACAGAGAAAGGGAATTCTGGCGGCAGCAACCAAGAACACCTCTCTGCAGGCCCTTGCCATATTAACAAAGTTGACCCACAAGAGAGCACTCCCAGCTAACCACAAGGAAGCATGGTAGGAAAGGCAGTCTTTCAGATATGTGGAGCCTAGGACATTTAGGACTTTAAAAGGTCAAGACCAGTAGCTTGAATTGTGCCTGGAAAGCTATAGGTAGCCAGTGCAGACTTTAAAGCATAGGTCTAATGTCCTCACAGCAACCCATCCCTAAAAGGAGCTGTGCCACTACATCTGCATCAGCTGCAGCTTCCAAACCATCAACATGGGCAACCCCATGTACAGCACATTGCAGTCATCTAGCCTAGAGGTAATGAAGGCATGGATGATGGTGGCTAGATCTGAATCAGAAAGAAAGGGCTGTAACCTCCTCACCAGAGGGAGTTGATGAAAAGCGCTCCTGGCCACTGCTGCAACCTGATGGTCCAGGCACAGCAAGGTATTCAGAAACATGCCAAGGCTGTGAACCTGGGTAACCAGAGGACACTAGACCCCATCAGTGACAGGAATCCCAATCTCCTCTAAGTCACAAGGCCAGCCAACCATCACCATGTCAGTCTTGCCTGGATTCAGCTTCAAACTGCTCACCCTCATCCAGTCCCCAACAGCAGCCAGACATTGGGTAAACACCGAGACTGTAGAACCTGGGACAGATGAAAAAGAGAGGTAGAGCTGGGTGTCATCCGCATACTGATGGTTCTTCACCCCAAACCTCCAAATAATCTCACCCAGCGACCTCAGATACACATTAAACCCTGTGGGACACCACAGAGAGAGGTTCTAAGGTGGATGATGAACAAACTCCTATCACCACTGGGCTCTCCCTGACGAGAAGAAAGCCAACCACTCAAGAGCAGTCATGTCTACCTCTGCCAGGTCCTGCAGTTGGGTCAACATCTCGTTATCAGCTGTATCCAAGGCTGCTGAAATGTCTTACAAGATCAACAGGGCACAGTTCCCTTTGTCAATCTCCAAGCATAGATCATTGACCAAGGTCACAAGCACTCCATACTATTGAGTCTTCATACCCTGGACAAAAACCTGAGTGAAATGGGTCCAGGAATCCGATAGCATTGAGATGAACCTGAAGCTGCTGGGCAACCACTGGTTCAGTAACTAAAAAGGGATGACTAGAGACAGGGCAATAGCTGGTCAGGGAGTCAGCATCCAAAGATGGTTTCTAGAGCAGGGGCCAGACAACTGCAGTTTTAAGGCTGTCTCACAAGCAACCTACTCTTCCAAAGGGAGGCATTGACAACACTAGTCAGCAACAGTTCCAACATCTTCTGGCTGGCTTTCACCATCCAGAATGGGTAAGGATCTAATTCACAACTGGATGCCGCATTGCTCCAAGCAGATCCTCCACGTCAGTGGGCGACACTAATTGAAACTGATCCAAGCAAACAGGACAAGGCTGAGCTTCCACAACCCCAAACTCTGACTCTGTTGTTGAAGTAGCAGCACCCAAGTTGTGGTGAATATGAGCGATTTTGTCTGCAAAGTAATTCATAAAAATGTCACAGCAGGCAATAGATTACTCTAGTTCATGATGGAGACAAACCAGACTAACTAGGCCATTCACCACCTGGAACAGTTCTGCAGGACAAAACTTTGCAGATGCTATGACAGCGGAGAAGAAAGCTTTCTTCACTGCTATCACAGCCATGGCCTAGTCCTTCAAAAAATATTCTATGTGGCAATCAGTCGGCTTCAGTGCAAGTCGAGCACCTCCTGCGCTTTAACCATCTACACTCTAACCTCTTACCTAGTTAATGGTAAGTTAAGGGTAAGTTAATGAAGCTGGGGTGGAAGGCTGTTTACACAGCTGCATGATGAAAGCTTCCATTTATTGCTATCTAATTATGTAGGGTTTTTTTCTTTACTATGTTCACAGGTGGCCAGAAGAGTACTGGGGAGCAGTAGGATACACCCCGGTACAAAGGGGGGAGGAGGGAAAGAAAGGAACCATGTTGGGTGGTGATCATGGAAGGAGAACTGCATGCCCCAGGGATCCCACTGTAGCAATCATCCAGCAGCAACGTATGCCAGGTGCTCATTCCCGCTACCCTTTGGGCTGAAAGGGCAGCCATTAAGAGTGGGGAGAGGCACCATGGTGGATGTCAGGGGAAGGAGAGGCACTGTGGTGGGCAGTGATCACAGGAGGAGGACTACGTACTCTGGAGATCCTACTGTGTGGAAACTGCCCAGAAGTAACCTAGGTCAGGTGCTCATTGCTGCTTCCCTTTGGGTAGGAAAGGCAGGCAAGGGCCGAAACACCAGGGCAGGAAGATGGGAGTGGAGCGATCTGAACCAATGGCTTTCCTTGTTGTTTTGCTACAGGACTGCCACTGCAACAGGTACAGACCGATCCTCCAGTAACAAGCACCCAGCACAACCAGGACATGTGACATTCAGGAATCTCATCTCACCATGTCAAGGCCCACCTGAACCATTGCATGAAGGGAGGATCAGACCAGGTCCAGTCTTTGTGCTACCATGGAATGCCACATGCAAACCAGCTGACTTTCCAGGTGGTGCAAAGCATTCACAGAGAATTGAGCCTGCCACTGGCTGACTCGGGTGGTGGACTGGGTGGGGGGAGAGTTAGGAACCAAGGCCCGTGGGGCAGGGAGGGGAGGCCACAAATGGTAGTGCTTTATTTCTGTATGTTGTTCTGTCCTCTTACAGAGCCACTGTCTGACTCAGCTAAGGGGCGGGAATGGGGGAAAGGGAGGGTAGGAACCATGGTGGGCCCACGGGGGGTTGAGAAACAATCTGTGGATATACAGTAAATCCAAATTAAAAACTAGGACTACAACACGCTCTCGCTGTTCTCATAAATCTTGGTGAGAAACAGGTTCCTACTGAGATTTGTGAGAATGAGAGGTGGGTTGAGAATCAGCCAATTCTCAACCCGTTTTTGCGCAAAACTCATGTGGCCAAAAATCTGCTCTGCGCATGCTCAAATGGCCATTCTGCATACGTGCGGTGCCTGGAGGCCATTTTGCCCTTGCACAGAGCATTTTTAGGGTTTTGAGAATATCATGAGATTCCCGAGAACCCTCAAAAATTGCTGTGCGCACATGCAAAATGACCTCCAATGGGCCATGCATGCACAGAATGACTGTGGAGGCCATTTTGCTCATGTACAGAGCAAATCTGAGATTTTCAAGTCTTGGCAAGATCTTGCCGGGGCTGTGAGAATCTCATGCATTCTCACGAGAACACATGTGGTTCTTGTTTCAGTCCTAATTAAAACCTTGTGTAACTTTAAAAAAGTAAAAAGGCATAAAAGTCACATAAGAAATGAAAAAATAAAAAATTGTAAAAAGTTAAATAAAATTGTAAAAATTTAAAACTGTAAATAATAAAATATTGTAAATTGTAAAAAGTGAAATATTTAAAATGATAAACTCTGTTGCTGGTTTAAGGGAAGGGGGTGGGATGTTAGCCCCGCCTACCAGCACCAGCTCCGGGCCCTGCGGGGACTCCCTCCGCGGTGCCGTGACACCCCCCACCATGATGATACAGCTCCTCCAGGGGAACAGCGCAGCAGTATGCAGACGCCGTTGCCCTTGACAACCAGCCGTGGCCCGGGACCCGACACTACGCCCCCCACGGCAATGCATGACGTAGGGCAACCCCCGCCCCTGTTGCGCCGCTCAGAGCGCTTACATGCACGCACAGGTGCAGGGCCTTCAAGATAAATCCCAGCACCGCCGAGAGTGCAGTGCTGGTGATCGCAGAGAGAGACCGGCCCCTTGAGAGCTAAGTGTTGCAGCGTGTACTAGACTGAGTTCTTGTGCTTGTGCAATCATCTCAGTGTGTGTGGATTTCGAGCCCCATGTGTCTGTTATTCCCTACAACATCTTCCTGGTCATGATGTGACTACTTGAGTGAGTGAACAGTGTGTGCATGCGTGAGTGACTTCCCTTTTCCCCCCACCCCTCTGGGGTCCTTCCCTTTCTTGACTGGGTGACCCGTTGTCCTCCCTTTGCCAGGCCCTTACCCTTGCCCCTCACATATGACCCACACAGACTGTTCCTCCTCCACTCTTCCCTCGGATACTTGTGATGCGTGGTAAATTGGAGCAAGGATTTGGCTTCCCTGTGTTGCTCGCACCCAATGATGATAGAGGTCTGATCTTGTGGAGATCTTATTGGCCACCATTCTATCCTGATGGGCATTTACTCCACCTTGGGAACCCCAGGCCAGGGTCAAGCCTTAGCTGAGTGTGTGAGTTCCTGGAGAGTAGTTGAGACCCCCTCCCTGGTGACAGAATCACCAGCCTCCCTTGGCCCAGGTACGGGCTTCCATCCCCATGGATGTGCCTAAGAAATAGGTCAGTTAGTACAGGCGGTGCAATCCTTGGCTTTGGAGATCAAGGACATCCAGACCAAACAGGGGGAACTGGGAGCAGCCATTGCCCAGATTCAGGGGGCCGCGGCCACGGTTCTGGCCATACCACCCCCTGCGGCGGTGGGTATACCACCACCGCCGCCCCCGCTGGCAGCACCCCCTACTTAATTAAACCCCCAAGAGCCCAAAAGAGCCAAAAATCACCACGTTTACAGGGGATAGACGGGCGTGCCAGGGGTTCCTGGCACTATGTTGTCTCACCTTCACCCTCCAACCCAACACCTATGCCTCCGATACCCTGAAAGTGGCCTTCATTATTGGGAATTTGGGAGGCATGGTACTCAAGTGGGCCACCACCTTGCTGAAAGGGAATAGCCCCCTCCTTTCCAAGTATGATGATTTCCTAAAGGAATTTACATTCCTCTTTGACCACCCACACCGAACACGAGATGCAGAAACTATGATTATATCTCTGAAGCAATCCAAGGGTGGTATCTTCGAATATATTACTAACTTCCAGCAACTCGCTTTGGAGCTCCAATGACCTAATGACATGTTGAAAGTTGTTTCATAGGGATCTTGGAGATGAAATTAAAGACCAACTTGCATTGGTAACTCTCCCAGAGACTTGGGAAACTTTGGCAAACCTTGCCCTCCAAATAGAGGAGCGCTTAGCTGAATGAAAATGGGAACATCGTCAAGATGTGCGCCCCTTCCTGATAAAAGTGTCTTTTCCACCAATAGCTCCCAAATTACCCGACCCTGAACCTATGCAACTCGGGGCTTCTTGAGGCCCCTTGACTAAGGAAAAACGAGAGCGGAGACGTATGTCTCACTCTTGTTTTTATTGCAGAGACCCGTCTCATTTCATAGGAGAATGCCCAGCATTACCTCCTCACCGAAGGGAGTCGGGAAACGCCAGGAGTCGGGACGGGCAGGGAACTTAAAGCAATGCTCCGTGGTAGTTTGGACCCTCTTCGATTCCGGGGCCCTCATTTTGTGCAGAGCTGAATAATTCCTACTCAACCCAAAGCGACTCCAGAGACCTTCGACACAATTGATGGTTTCCCCCTTGGTGTCAGGGCCCATCATGCAGTGCACCTACCCCGTAACCTGCATGATAGGAACACACCACAAACAGCTGATGTTTGATGTAGTAAGTTCCCCACTGTTTCTTGTGGTTCTTGGTGCCCCCTGGTTGCAACGTCACGACCCCCACATCACCTGGTCAAGTAAAAAGCTCTGTTTTATGGCTCTGTATTGTGTTCAACATTGCCTGCATCCATGACCGAGACTCGATGGTTCCGTTGCCATGGCCACTAGGGATGGGTGAACAGATCGCGGTTCGGGTTCGGCCATTTGGTTCGGCTGTGTTCGGTTCGTTCGTGCGTTCGGTTCCTGCATTCGGTTCGTGCGTTCAGTTCGTTTATTCGGTTCGTTCACCGAGTTCGGGTTCGGCTGTTCGGTTCGGTCGTCCGAACAGGCCATTCGGTTAGACCGTTCGGCTGTTCGGTTCGGCCGTTCGGCCGTTCGGGAAGTGTTGTTATGGTGTTTTTTTTGTTTTTTATATGGTTTTTTTGTTTTTTATTGGGTTTTATATGGTTTTCTTTTGTTCTTTATTTGGTTTTTTGTTTTTTATATGGGGTTTTCTTATTTTTTTTATCTAATATTATATATATATGTCTACACTAAATCTAACTGCTATTAACTATTCTAAATGCTATGAACTAAATGGATTATCTAATAAGTACACAGACCTACTCCTAAAAACACTAAAACTAAATCACTAACGCTATCTCTATCACTAAGGTAACTCCTACAACTGTCTTCATCTATCTATCTATCCCCCCCATCCCATATCCATATCCATATATATATATGTATCCATATATATATATGGATATGGATATATATGGATATATATACATCCATATATCCATATATATGGATATATATATGGATATATATGGATATATATACATCCCATATATATGGGATGGGGGGGAATCACAAATAGAAGAGGAGTCTGTAGTGAAATACATACATTACATACTCAATGAGTCTGTACAGTGCATAACACAAGGTTTCAGTTTATGGTTTAAGTTTCATTTCAGTACAAAACTGAAATGAAACTTAAAGCAATCTAAAAATCCTACTCAACGCCTGCTGTTCAGGAACAGTGACTAGCTCAGAAGGTGTTGGGAAGGGGGGAGGCAGATAATTAGTTTCGTTTCTTGCAAGCCTCTCCACCCCTGGTGCCTGGAAGTCTGCTCCTCAGTGACTGACACCTCCCTGTAATGTTTGACCTTCCAGTGAACCTTTTTTTGCCACCTGAACTCATCCGAACGCGATCCGAACTGACCGAACTGTTCGGCCATTTCGCTGTTTGGTGTTTGGTTTGTTCGGTATGTTCACGTTTGGGTTCGAGTTCGGGCCGAACTCCGAACTGCCGAACCGCGTTTGCCCATCCCTAATGGCCACTGTCCCTGGACCTACAGAAGGGGCCCTCCCAGAAGAGTATAAAGACTTCCATGGTGTCTTTAGTAAGATCTGAGCAACCGAACTGCCCCCGCACCTATGATTGCCCCATCGATCTCCTTCCCGAGGAGGAACCTCCCTTTGGTTGCATATATGCCCTGGCGGGGCCCCAAATTAAAAGCCCTCTGTCAATACATCGATGAGAGCCTTCAACAGGGGTTCATTTGTCACTCCTGCTCCCCGGCCGGAGCCCCCATCTTCTTTGTGTCCAAGAAAGATGGGGGGCTGAGACCGTGTGAAGATTATAGAGGACTCAACCGCATCACTGTGAAGAACAGATACCTTTTACCGTTAATCCCTGAACTACATGATCGCTTCCAGGGAGCACGCGTTTTTACTAAGCTCGACCTGTGGGGAGTATATAACCTCCTACGGGTTCGTCAGGGTGATGAGTGGAAAACGGGCTTTCGTACACGCTATTAGTTGTTTGAATACCTAGTGATGCTGTTCGGTCTCGCCAATGCACCGGCTGCCTTCCAGCACCTAATTAATTACATTTTCCGGGACATCCTTGATATCTATGTTGTCACATATCTTGACGACATTCTGGTATACTAAACTTCTCAAGAGCAACATGTAGAACACGTCCGAGAAGTACTACAGAGCCTCCGGAAGAACAAACTCTATTGTAAAAGGGAAAAATGCTTCTTCCACCTATCAACGGTGGAATTCCTTGGGTTCCTTATTAGCTCCACTGGCATAATGATGGATCGCCGAACGGTTGAGGCCTTGCGATGCTGGCCAGCCCCCAAGGCCATCAAACCCCTACAGTGCTTCTTAGGAAGCACTAACTACTATCGACAATATATTCCTAATTATGCTGAGATCACCGCCCCACTAACGCAACTTCTACGGAAAAACTACCCTTATCAATGGGGGCCGGAACAACAATTCAGTTTCAAATACTTAGAGGGCCTTCATGACCGCCCCATTACTACAACACCCCGCCTTCGACAAGCCATTTTACGTGGAAGCCGATGCCTCTGGCATCGCCATAGGGGTGGTATACCTACAGAAGACACAAGGCACTGACATCCTACTACCCTGCGCCTACTATTTGAGGCAACTCACCCTTGCCGAACGCAACTACACTATCTTAGATCGAGAGCTCCTCACCATAAAAGTTGCTTTCAAAACCTGGAGGCACTACCTAAAGGTGCCCAACACCCGATAATGGTCATAACAGATCATAAAAACTTAGCCTTCCTCCAAACTGCTCACATAGCCAATGCACACCATGCCTGATGGGCACTGTTTTTTGCGTGGTTCCACTTTCATATCCGCTATCACCCCGGAAAACTGCACGTGTTGACTGATGCCTTGTCCCGCTATCATGACGAGCGACCCGTAGCCACTACCCCCCAGGGTCCCATTCTTGATCGCAAGAACTTTGCAGTGATGTACTTACCTCTTGCTGACCTTCGTGCCACAGTAGAATGAGAAATCCAACCTGACAAGGACTCCATGTATGTCATGCAGGATGGATTATTCCTGAAGCAAGGAGCAATAGTAGTTCGTCCATCTTGCCAACCCCACATCCTATGGGCACATCATGAAGCTCCCACAGCTGGGCACCCAGGAGCTGAACGCACTCAGCAACTTATACAGCGTTCCTTTTGGTGGCCCACCCTGACCCCAGGGCTGGCCCCAGGGTTTGCGAGGCCATGTGCGAAGTCTTGATGCGGGGCCTAATTTGCATAATTAGGCACCACCTAATTATGCAAATGTATACATTTACATCAAACTTACTCCCTCTGGACAGCAAGGATTCCCATTCTCCACCTCTCCGAGCAACCATGGAGAAGCATGGCCTCCTAATGCTTCCCACCCTCCCCAGCCGCGTGTCTACCACCACTTCCCAGGAGTGGTTCCACTGCAGGGGCAGCCAAGCGGGCAGTGACGCAGGCACAGAGACACTGACTGCATCCACTGCCTTACTGGAGGAGGGGCCAGGGGGTGAGCTTAGCCAGTCTGGCCTCCAGGACCTGTTGATTCTTGCTGCCAGTGCCGTGTGTGCCTTGTGCATGCATGTGGTGTGACCAGTCCAGAGGTGCTACTATCACACACACAAGACACCCAAAATGCAGCTAGCTTATTAAGTGCATTATGCCATGAAAAGAGACATATAACCAGTTCAGTTGTGCCCCCATAATCAGTTCATGCTGCCCCCACCCCATAACCAGTTCATTTCTGCCCCCGCCCCCATATAATCTATTCA
>QEPC01009848.1:572282-590642 GCA_003113815.1 Sphenodon punctatus | reverse complement strand
AAGACAAAATGGAGACTGAGACAATGAGAGAGAAGGGAAGAAGGAGTGGTTACACAAAGGAATTCAACTGCAAAACCCCATCTCCCTTCCATGTACACATAAACTTAGCAGCGCCATCTGGTGACTCTATAGTCAATCACTGTTCTTAATGCAGCAGGCATTAACTTATGGATGTTGCATATACCAACAATTATTATCCAAGTAAGTATGGGGGTGGGGGGCGTAACCTCTTATTTATTTATACATACAATGCACTTACCATGCTTTTAGCAGCTTTACCCCACTCTGGGCAGCCTAACCATGTGATCCAGTACATCATGTGCCTGGAGTCAGCCAGATGTTTCCCCAACCATGGGTCAGAGTGGGCAGCTGGCTGCTATGTGCTATGTCCTCAGAAAAAGGCCAAGGATGCAGTGCATAACAGCCTTACCCAAAATGGGGTGAGGTTGTCCAAGGTGCAGTACCACACCACCACTCATTTGCCCAGTCCCCATCTGCCCCGCTGCAAGGTCCACTGTGGGGTTTTGAGCAGCAGGTACTTTCCCCAGTCCTGCATGGCCACGTCATGGCCAGGGACAGCATAGTGGTCGGGCCCTGTCTCTTATACACATCTAGATGTGTATAAGAGACAGGTCTCTAGCTGCGTTATTTGCGCCCAAACCCCAAAAACCCATTGTTCCTCGATAGGGCTCTTACAAGTCACCCCACTACCCCACGGCCCTTGGCAGCACATCGGTCTTGACTTCATTGTGGAGCTACCACCATCACGACAATACACCGCCATTCTTGTAGTCGTAGACCACTTCACTAAATTGCCGCACTTCATCGCATGTAAGGGGCTACCCTCTGCTAAGTGTACAGCTTTGTTATTTATATGTCACGTCCTCAAATTATATGGATGCCCACAGGAAATCATTAGTGACTGTGGCGTCCAATTTATCGCACGTTTCTGGAAAACTCTGTTTCAAGCCCTCCAAGTGACCCTGAAACCTACAACAGCCTATCACCCCCAAGCGAACGGGCAAGTTGAGCGTATTAACCAAAACCTGGAGCAATATCTTTGCTGCTACATTAACTACTTGCAGGATGACTGGTACACATGGCTCCCACTAGCTGAGTTTACCTATAACAATGCCCCAAATGGCAAATGCCTCCCTCAGGAATTCCCCCTTCTACGTCTCTTATGGGTTTCACCCCCATATAAGAGTCGCGGAAACCCCTTCGCCAGTAGTCCTGGTGGCAGGAGCCATGACCCAACAAATTCACGCTGCTCAAAACCTTGAGTGACGTGTACTACATCAAGCCTGACAATGCTATAAAATCCAGGAAGACAAGGATCGCCAGGAGGCGCCCCCCTTCACCCTCGGTGATCTTTTCTGGATCGACCGACGTCATTATCTGTCCACCCGTCCTTCCGCTAAAGTGGATGCCAGGTATATAGGCCCATACCCCATCCTATGGCACCTGAATGAAGTAACCTACACTGTCCAACTGCCTCCCCATGTTTGCATTCACCCTACATTTCACATGTCCTTATTGAAGAAAGTGGACCCCCTGAGGGATCCTGACCTGCTACTCGCCCAGGCCCTGCAATGATTACGGCTGCCGGGCCTGAATATGAGGTACGAGCCATCCTAGACGCTTAAACGATACGTGGCAAATTGCACTACCTAGTTGATTGGGTCAGTTATGACCCTGTGGACCACTCCTGGGAACCTGCCACCAATGTGGCAGCCCCCCACCTTGTCCGTATATTTCATTTACTTCACCCTGTGAAGCCTGGCCCATGTGGGGCCGTTGGTCGGCGGTCTCGAGGGGGGGGTATTGTTAACCCCACCTACCGGCGCTGGCTCCGGACCCTGTGGGGACTCCGCGGATCCATGACACCCCCCACCATGATGATACAGCTCCGCCAGGGGAACGGTGCAGCAGTATGCAGATGCCATTGCCCCTGACAACCACCTCCAGTCCAGGACCCGACACTGTGATGTGTTGCGCCACTCAGAGTGCTTATGTGCGTGCAGAGGGGTGGGACCTTCAAGATAAAGCCCAGCAGCGCCGAGAGCGCAGCGCTGGTGATCGCAGAGAGAGACCGGTCCCTTGAGAGCTAAGTGTTGCGGCATGTGCTAGGCCAAATCATCTCAGTGTGTGTGGATTTCGAGCCCCGTGTGTGTGTTTTTCCCTACAACATCTTCCTGGTCATGACATGAGTACTTGAGCTAGTGAACAGTGTGTGTGTGCGTGAGTGACTTCCCTTTTCCCCGCTACCCCTCCAGGGTCCTTCCGTTTCTTGGCTGGGTGACCTGTTGTCCTCCCTTTGCCAGGCCCTTACCCTTGCCCCTCACATACGACCCCCATGGACTGTTCCTCCCCCACTCTTCCCTCAGATACTTGTGTTGCGTGGTAAATTGGGGCAAGGCTTTGGCTTCCCTGTGTCACTCGCGGCCAATGATGATAGAGGCCTGATCTCGTGGAGATCTTATTGGCCACCATTCTATTCTGACGGGCATTTACTCCACCTTGGGAACCCCAGGCCAGGGTCACATCTTAGCTGAGTGTGGGAGCCCCTGGAGAGTAGTTGAGACCCCGTCCCTGGTGACACGGGGACCTAGGACAGCTCTCCTGCTCCCATCAGGAATATGTAACTGGAGTGCTCAGGCTCAGACTCTGATGGACTTCTGGAGAAAGGGAGTTCCACAATACTAAGGAAGCAACTGAGAATGCCTCTGTGGGCCCTTGCTACATGAACTAAATTGGCAGGTGATAGTCACAAGAGAGTGCTCCCAGGCAACCACAATGGGGCCCCTGTCTTCCACTGTGCCTTTGTTCACTCACAAGCCCCATTCCCCCAGGCTTTGCAATCTCATTGAGCCAATGAAAGGAGAAAATTTGGATCTGCTGGATGGTTCACACATTACACTGAGCAGTGGTCATGAAGACCTGGAGTGCCATAATATGCAATGTGAAGTTCTTGGGATCAATGACTGCATTATAGGCATCCATAAAGTCAGAAGACCACACACAAAATGTTTAGAACAGTTTACGCAGATTGGCAGCTGCCTAGATAGAACTGGCCATGCGCCACACGTGAGCAAGTATTGTTTGCTATTAGCCATATCTCACCACAGGAGCAGCTGTGTGCCCAGCTATTGGCTACTATAGTGGAAAAAGGTTTTGCAAAGCTCGGTGTGTTTTGTGTGTTGTGCCAGCAGGCACTGCTAATACATGTACCAGGCACAGCAGTGCGCATGCCAAGTCATGTAAAAATGTTACAGCTGTTACCGCATGCACAAGAACTACACACAGGGGCTGTCTGTGTGTGTTTGTGAGAAAAATCACAAGAATAAAGAGCAAGAGACAAGACTATTCAATCCTGTCCTCATTGAAATCAATTTCTCACCTCCCATAGAATTTAATGGGGTAAGGACTGCACACTTTTGAGTGTGTGAGTGCATGTTAGAGATTCAGACAAAGTGTTGATGTAGCAATTGTGAGTACATTAAATAACATACTAGCTGTGAAATGCCTTGAATTCCTTAGCTTTAATGGCACGCTAATATTTCTTACCGTCTGGGGTAACAGGAAGATGCAAGTCCCAAAAATGTGTCTCTGGAAGGGCTAGGCCACAAGATGGCACCTGCCATGAGATAAAACCTAAGATGGTCTTCCACAGGAAGAGGAAGTAGGTGAGTGTAGTTACCAGCATAAAAGCAAGACAGCCAAGAAAGCTGAGGGCAGTCTGCTCTTAGAGGAGTGAACATCTCTGCCAGTGGCTGCCTGGAAGGATGCTAACCTGGAGGGCCTGAAGGAAGGAGTCCAATATGAAGAGCCAAGCAGTGAGTTGGCAAAGACCAGGGACTGTGGTTGTGGCTAAGCTCTGCGATATGGACTGTGGACTGGCCAGAGGCTTGGTGCTTGTCTGGGACTTTGTGAGTGTAAATAAATTGATTGAGCCTGACCCATGGAGTGACAACCTTTTTGGGCACTGATCCTGACAACACTTACCCCACGGTGAAGTGAGGTCCTGTGACAATGTCCTGCAGGCAAGAAATTTGGGAACCACTGGCCAGTGCCAGTTCAAATTATTTTCATGCTGCTTGTTGTAGAGTAAATGTGAGGTTTCTTCCTTTTTCTTGCTTCTAAGCAGCTCTGCTCATTTCTGTTACATTATGCAATCACGGGGGTTCTCTATTTTAAACCTACATTTATGTAAAAAAAAATCATTAAAACTGTCAATGTCCTAATACCTGTTAAAAATATCTATTTTTAAAGCTTGCCTTGCAAAATCCTACTTCTCACTCATTTTAAAAACAGTGAGCTTTTTAGTATTCTGCATACTTTCAGATATGACTCAATATTTGACTATAGAGCTGTTCTGTGTTCTCCTTCTGTCTTCTCATCTTCTACCTATAAATAGCTTTGTTTTGGGTGGTAGGATTATGACACTCAATAGTATGGTAATGCCATAGTTAAATCAGCCAGCCACTTGGCTTTCCTGATTATCTCTTTCCCATTTGGATCATAATGAGAAAAAGTCTTATCTAGTTGTTCAAAATTGTGATTGGTGATCAAGAAATCTAGGGGGGGCGGCGGGAAGGGGTTTCTGGTTGTTCTTCTGACTTGATATATAACTATAGGAGAACCAGTTATTTAAAATATTTCACAGGGATAACTCCATATATATATATATATATACACATATGTATTTGGAAAGATAAGTTAGAATGAATATTTATGATATTAATGGTGAGTCTGGTTGTGCACTGTGTGGGTTAAGGTTACCACCACCCCGGTTTTCACCCAAACAGTCTAGGGATAGTCAGGGGCTTTGTTTGAGTCCCGTTAGACACCTGACCCAGATGTCTAATGTCTGGGAAATGGACCTTCATGAAGTAGAGCTCCCTTTACATTCCCTCATTGCCTTCTGCACCTCCTGACTGAAGGAGCCTGGGTGAGATTCAGACACTGGGCAGCACAGTATAGTCTGTGGAAACAACCCAACCTGAGTGAGATTCCCTTGGGTGACAGACAGGGGAGTGGGTAGGAGTAGGCTAAGAAACTCCTCAGTTTAGCTATGGCCCCTCAGGGCAGGGTGGAGGGTGGAAAGAGTTTCAAGTGGAAGATGGAGGAATGAGAGTGGGAGGGATGAGATGGCTGGGAATGGGGAGGAGTAGGATTTATTTTATGTGATAATGTCCTGGCTTAAGTCGATAAAGCCGGTATGGGGCCTAGAGACATATTTAAATGATTTAAGGAATTGGAACCTTTGAAGGAGCTATACGGTCCTTTGTTTCCAGCAGGTCCGGACGACTGTGCTGGAGGGAAGACATAGGGGGGTTACTTACGCCAAGTGTGTATGTACTTGTTCCCTAGGGGGTATCAAACCAGTTGAACATTTTTTATTAACTTGCTCCTATTACAACAAGCTCAGATCAGCTTGGATCCAACCATTGATCGGTGGGGTGCTATTTTCCAAGCCGGGCCAGGGTTATAAAGGGCTCCTTTCTAGGTTAAATCTAGAGGATGAAGTGGCCTTGGCAACCTTTACTTAGCCAGCATCCAAAAGGCGGAAGGAGATTAAAGCTGACTCGTAGAAATACCTAATGGCACTGTAGGGCAAGGAAAGCAGGCTTGATCCGGTCTGACCTGTTGGATTTTTATTGTACCAAATTGTGCTATTGTACATGAACTTACCTGCAATTGTGTAAGGTCTTCACTGTAACTTCTTAGCTGTAACTTCTTTACTTCATAGTTAATGTAGATGAAACTTGGTAAGTTTATACTCCTTCCCATATTTACTATCTCTTCCAAATTTCAGAAGGATTGGATAAAGGGTCCTGGTGGTATAAGCAATTAACTTATAAATGTATGTCTAACCTTTGTAGTCCAACCAGTGTACATGAAATTTATCAGGGCTCTATATCACACTTTCAAGACCATCTCTGCCAAATATAAGAAATATGTAATAAAGGGTCCCAATTTTATATGCCTGCACAGCATATGCAGAGAAGGAGCCTATGCCAGGGATTCTCTGATGTGTCACTGTGGTATAAGATTGGTTTGTGATGCTAATTGGCCAGCAGAAAGGTCAACCAAATATCCTCATTCTGGCTGTGACCATCCCAACATCTCTCCCCCACTTGTTACTAAGAAGTCAGATGCAACTGTTTAGGAAAGAGTCAATAGAGATTCTCTTATGTCCTCTGTCACAGTACTGCAGGATGTGATTGTGATGATAATTGGTCAGCCTGGATGTGTAAACTATGTCTTCTGATTGCTGGAATGTTATCCCCAAAGTCTCAGTTATTTCCCTTATGCCCGTCTCAGGGTCACTCCCTATGCCCACCTTGAAGCCACTACCAATTGGTCCTGTAAAGCTAGAAGCATGCAGTAATTGACCAGCGAATGTGTCTGTCAGTCTTTTGAGTTGCTCCCCATCCTCCCTCCTACAGTCTCTCTCCCCCTGCCATGCAGGGTGCCTACCTCTGACTGGCACTGCATGTGCTGCTATTTATTTGAATAATGGTCTTCACAGGGACCACATAAATTGTTTATAAAATTGGGTCCCTTTATCAAATTGTCTTGTAGTTTGGCAGAGATAACGGAAGGTATGTGATACATTCCTGCCAAATATTTTGTAAACAGGATGGAATATACAAATGTTACAGCTGGAAACGTATTTTCAAGATAATGTCTTATACCATCAGGACCCTTTATCCAATCTTTTTGAAAACTGGCAGGAGTGTTAAGATTGTGGAGGGACATAACAGTTACAGGTTTCATGTAAACTGAATGGAAGATAAAGATGTTGTAGCCATGAATGTGTATGGAGCTTTTCTTAAAAACACAACATCCAATTGCTTCTACAATTGGTTCCCTTTATCTAATCATTTCAAATCTTGGTGCACATAGTGTCCTCCACTTGGGGCACAACCTACCCATGTTTCATCAGTATTTAATAAGAAAAAAAAAAGGTATAGCCAGAAATACATTTTTCAGTTTTTTCCCTTTATTTCAAAAACACAATGTTGTTTTTGTTTCTATTTTCATTATTATTTGTTGTTGTTTTCATTACTGCAATAATGGTAATGAAAATGACCATTTTCATTATCATTATTGTAAATAGCAAAAACAACAAGCACCCCCCTATGCATTGACTTTGGTAGTAAAGTTTTAGTTTTAAAGACACTCAAAGGATCACAGATGGAAGCAGTGACAAATCCCTTTTAGCATGCTAAAGAATTACCTCTCGCAAACACAGTCATACCTCGCCTACCTTTTTTTTTTAAGCTTCCATCTTGGTCCCAGACACACAGGTCCCTCCTGTCTGGGTGTTACCTTTCTTTCTTCTTTGTTAGAAGGTACCTCAGAGGTCATCTAGTCTAACCCTCTGCTCAATACATGCCCCAAGCTTATCCTAAGCTTGTTAAAGTGAGAAAAGGTGGCCCACCTCCACCCCCCAGAAAGGAATAAACAATAACAGAAGCCAGGGCAGAGCGTCAGCCATCTCTTTCTCCAGCTGGATTAATGAGGTGCTAATGACCCCCTTTGTCTGCTGAACCCAGTACAAAACTGTGAAGAATTGCAGGAGGATCTTGTGAGACTGGGTGACTGGGCATCAAAATGACAGATATAATTTAATGTTGACAAGTGCAAAGTGATTCACATACGGAAAAATAATTTAAACTATTTGTACACAATTCTGGGTTCTAAATAAGAAGTTACCACTCAGGAAATGGACCTTGGAGTCATTGTGGACAATACATTGAAATCCTCAGCTCAGTGTGCAGCAGTGGTTAAAAAAGCAAATTGAAGGTTAGGAATTATTCATAAAGAGTTAGAAAATAAAACTGAAAATATTACAATTCCTCTACATAAATCTATGGTGCAACCACACCTTGAGTATTGTGTGCAGTTCTGGTTGCTCCATCTCAAAAAAGATATAGTAGAACTAGAAAAGTTACAGATAATGGCAACAAAAATGATAAAGAATATGGAACATCTCCCATACAAAGAGAGACTTGATAGATTAGGGCTCTTCAGCTTGGAGAAGAGACAATTGGGACAGATATTCCTTGACCCTTTTCAATCTGGGTTCCGCCCCGGCTATGGTACTGAGATGGCGCTGGTGGCCTTGGTGGACGATCTCCACCAGGAGATGGACGCAGGATGTTCAACATTTCTGATCCTGCTAGATCTCTCGGCCGCTTTTGACACCGTGGACCATGGGCTGCTGTTGAGACGGTTGCGAGACCTGGGGGTCTGGACGGGACTGTCCCTGGGTGGTTCTGCTCATTCCTCTCAGGGAGAAGCCAGCGGGTGGTGCTGGGGGCTGAAACATCAAGCCCCTGGGCCTTATCCTGTGGTGTTCCCCAAAGTTCGATCCTGTCTCCATTATTGTTTAATGTGTATATGCAGCCCCTGGGGGAGATTGTGAGAGGGTTCAGGGTGTGATGTCACCAATATGCTGATGATACTCAGCTGTACCTCTCATTTTAAACTGATCCAGATCCTGCCGTCTCATTGCTTTCCCAATGTCTGGAGGCCGTGGCAGATTGGATGAGGCACAGCAGACAGAAACTAAATCCCGATAAGACCGAGGTGAGAGTGGTGGGGAGGGCGGGGGAGGTTCTGGCCCCCATTGTGTGTGTGGGGTGTTCCGTCCTCCTATTGGCCCACAGGTTCAGAGTCTGGGGTTAGTGTTGGACTCGGGTCTCCATCTGGATCAGCAGGTGGAGGCGGTGACTAAGACCGCCTTCCGCCAGCTGTATCTGGTACAGAGGCTGTGCCCATACATTTCCAGGCCTGACCTGGTCACCCTTATCCATGCCTTCATCACCTTGATGCTGGACTACTGCAATGCGTTCTACGTGGGGCTTCCCTTGTTTCTGGTTCGGAGGCTGCAGCTGGTGCAGAATGCGGCGGCCCATCTCCTTATGGGGACTGGGCGATGGGAGCACATAACACCAGTGCTCCGTGCTCTGCACTGGCTGCCTATAGCGTACCAAACCAGATTCAAGGTTCAAGGTATTGATCTATAAAGCCCTGCACGGTCTGGGCCCCTCATACCTCGGGGACCAGCTCACCCTCCATGCCTCCGAGCGATCCCTTCAGTCCACTGGGGCCACCTTCTTGGAGGTTCCCTGGGTGAGATGGGGGCCACAATGGAGATGGCATTCTCAGTGGCTGGGCTGTGATTTTGGAACTCCCTCCCAGAGGAAGCCCACCTGGCCCCAGGTCTGTTGGTGTTTCATTGAGCCTGCAAGACCTGGCTGTTCGCCCAGGCCTTCGGAGGGGAGGAGGGGATGGGGGCGGCTAAAAAAGATTTATAAATAAATAAATAAATAAATAAATATGATATGATATAACTTTATAATCATCTGTGGTGTGGAATGAGTTAATAGGATGTGATTGTTAACCCTCTCTCATAGTACTAGAACTAGGGGACTCTCCATTAAACTAACTGACAGCAGATATAAAACAAATTTTTTAAAGTATTTTTTTTCTCAACACACAATTAACTTGTGGAATTTGTTGCCAGAAGATGTGGTCATGGTCAAGGCCAGTAGTACAGCTGGGTTTTAAAAAGGATTGGATAAGTTCTTGGATGATAGGTCTATTAACAGCTATTATTGTTGCAGAGTAATAACTGATTCGCAATCAGTAAGAAAAAATGCAGCTGAAGGTTTAAAAACAGAACTTTACTTAAGCTTTCTCAGGCACAGATCCTTAGTTACATCTAGCTAGCAAGAAGACAAAATGGAGACTGAGACAATGAGAGAGAAGGGAAGAAGGAGTGGTTACACAAAGGAATTCAACTGCAAAACCCCATCTCCCTTCCATGTACACATAAACTTAGCAGCGCCATCTGGTGACTCTATAGTCAATCACTGTTCTTAATGCAGCAGGCATTAACTTATGGATGTTGCATATACCAACAATTATTATCCAAGTAAGTATGGGGGTGGGGGGCGTAACCTCTTATTTATTTATACATACAATGCACTTACCATGCTTTTAGCAGCTTTACCCCACTCTGGGCAGCCTAACCATGTGATCCAGTACATCATGTGCCTGGAGTCAGCCAGATGTTTCCCCAACCATGGGTCAGAGTGGGCAGCTGGCTGCTATGTGCTATGTCCTCAGAAAAAGGCCAAGGATGCAGTGCATAACAGCCTTACCCAAAATGGGGTGAGGTTGTCCAAGGTGCAGTACCACACCACCACTCATTTGCCCAGTCCCCATCTGCCCCGCTGCAAGGTCCACTGTGGGGTTTTGAGCAGCAGGTACTTTCCCCAGTCCTGCATGGCCACGTCACAGGTAGGGTTGGGCTAGTGGGCTGGCCAGCGGAGGGAGTGGAGCAGTGCCAGGTACCCACTTGTGTGGACAGCATCACCAGCAGCCCGCTCACCTGGTTGCTTCATGGGGCTTGGGGCGACCGTCTGTCCTGCTCCCTGTGTTGGCCCTGAAGTGTGGCAGCAGCAATTGCCTATCACAGGGTGTGCAGGGATCGAGACCTTTGCAGTTCGTGTGGAGGAACTCTTACTGTCGGGAGCTGGGAGTGGACAACAGAGAATGGATGAGATTAGCCCCATTGTGACCTGTTGGGTCCTTCTCCTAAGCGACCGAGGTTGATCACTCTCAAAGACAGGATGCTGGGCTTGATGGACCATTGGTCTGACCCAGTATGGCACTTCTTATGTTCTGAACCTTAGATTGCTAGGAAGGTGGCACAAGGTAACAAAAACTCCTTACTCAGGCAAAAAGGTACTGTTGGAGGGTATGGCTAGGTCTGATTAGAAGAGGAAAGGGGTACAATTTTACCAGGCCCTCAAGCTCAACCGCTCACCCCCAAAATACGTACAAGAATTTTCTTTTAGGGTACATTAAAATATGATGAATAAAATAAAATAATTGCACATAATGTGTAAATAAAGTACCAATAAGATCTCTAGAAATTGATTTAAAACCTTAGGACAGGGGTTCTCCAGTTAGTAACTATGATGTACTGAACCCACAACTTTTCTCGAGTGGCCTAGCTTTATCGTTAGCTAGAGGAAACTAAGTTTTCAAAAAGCTTTTTGCACAAAGGTTAATTCCTCCCTTAATGCTTTCAAGATTTGTCAACAGCTACTTAAAATGTAGATGCAGTACTTGCCAAGGTTCAGACCTGGAGAGTCAGAGGTTAATTTAGTTGCTTCCTTTTTGGACACAATGGTCTCCCTCTCCACACTGGATTTTTTCCTTTATTTTATGACAGCTAAAGGCAGAGTTCACTAAAAAAATGGAAGTGAGCAGAGTTTGGTAAAATCAACAGAGAAGGAGGAAGTGCTGAAGTCAGGAAAGATTTTTAAATGACCTGCTTCTTCCTCCTGTGGTTTGGAATGTCTCCATTTTCAAAAGACACACACATACCTTCCGCTGTACTAGCATGTGGTGAACACTCTACAGATTTTGCACAAAAACAAGGTCAATGATTGGTCAATATTTTCATTAAAACCTTAAGTGGTGGAGGTTGGTACAGGAGGATTACATTCTGTCAGAGACAATGCTGATCCACTGCCCCCAGGATGAAACTATGGTGCAATGTACTTCTGGAGGTGCTGTAAACCAAGATTCTAGAATGGTCACTTGGAATCTTTTAAAAAATCATTTGAGAGATGGGGAAATAACATATTCATAACCTCTTTGGTTGAAACGAATATGGTTTTCTTGTCTCTCTATCCTCTCTGTGTCCTATCCTGGTCTGTATTACAGAAGACCTTGACAAGGCCACAGATAGAGTCATATCACATGCTCAGTGCTGTAGAAACATATGACTATGATGGGAGAACATGAAGATAGATAGATAGATCATAAACTGTTGTATACCAGCAGTTCCGTGACTGAAATATAGATTCCATATTCCATATGGCAATATTACATTTTGTTGATAGTAAATGATTTTAGATGCTTAAATAGGAAATCTGCTGGATTTAGACATCTCCCAATGAACGAATTTGTGATAGAATGCTATTTAATTCTAATGAGCTTTGTTTTTAGGGATATACATTTTGCTTATGTACAGGTGGCATGGCAATGTTTAGGGCTTTTGCTAGTCTCTTTCATGCTGGTTAGGGTTAGGGTCTCACTTGCTTCTCTTACAGCTGTTTTCAGTCACTCCGTAGCTGAAATGTGTACTGACCGCAAGAGACTTGCTTCACCACTGTCTTTTTCAGGCAGTTAGTTTGTGCCTTTCTCATCAATTACATGTTGGTTTTCTCCCAGTGGGCTCACTGCTGGGGAGGCAGCAAATTCAAGCCCTGGACTGCAGCTTTTTCTTTCAAACCATCTCTTCAGTTAATTACGATTTTTGTGTAGCAGAGATAAAAGGCCATCCCCAAGAACATCTTGATGAAAAGGTTTCTGTAGTACATTGTAGTGGGCATTGTAATAAGAAAAACCCCACAACCCTGCAATATGAGAGAATACGCCGCTCCATTTAATACTGCCCTCAAATTACAGAATTTTCAACTGAAGTGTGTGCACAAAGAGACAATTACAGTATTTTGGCTGTGCAACTTGCATAGTACAGATTAACAGGGGGACTTTTAAAAAGCATGAATAAGTACAAAATGTGCCTTAGAATATTATTGCAACAGACTATATGTGTAGTCTTAAAAACACATTTATATAAACTCTTAAAACAAATGGGAAAACTCTTCTGCGCAGAGATGATGAACCTCCAACCCACAGGCCAAATCCAGCCAACAGCTGTTTTGTTGTTGCTGTTGTTGTTGTTGTTTGTTGTTGTTTTTTATTTAGCCCCTTTAGAATTCTTGGATCTGATCCATGGATCCAAACCCTATCCTCAAGCACTGAAAGAGTAAGCTCAGCAGAAGGCAGCAGAGATGAGGGCAGGGCATCCACTCAAGGACAGAGGATGGATCCATAACATCCATGATATGGACTCTCATCGTCCTTCCCCTCCACGTCCCCCCATCTTGGGCACATCCCTTTAGCAACCCCACATAGCTTGTACTAATAGCGCGCTTGTACTAACTTTCAGAGTGGTCTGTGGGAGAGAAAAGATTCTCACCCACCCCAAGTCATATACTGAACGGCACTCCATACCCTACTCTAAGTGTTTATGATATAATTAACTTTTTCACAAGAACATGGGGCTTAATAGAGCAATGGAAGGAACTCCCCCCATTGTAACAAGGTTCTGCTGAATGCAATTTGCACTGATCAAGTCAGCTGTTCTCAACAAATTACTTTTTTTAAAAAAAGAAGGTAACTGAACACTTTCTGTTTTAAAAGGGATGCTGCTTTACAAAATATAATGTAATTTATATTATTAATTATTTTGGGGGGGGGAGGGAATAGAAATTGGGTGTCTCTGTCTTGTTGGATGTACAGAACCTATTTAGATTGTAAGCCCTCTTTTGACTAATGAAACTATGGTACTTCCTGGAGATCTTGAGGCAGTGGCTATTAGGAATCAGGCTTCATGTCTCAGCCCTCTGGGATTCTGGGACAGTGGCTGGCACACTGTGCCTTGGTTTGACCGGGTATCTTCTCTCATAAGGTCGTCTGTGCTGGCAAGGTCACACCTCCCAGCCATATGTGACTGGTAACTGTCAATAGTGTGGCGTGGGGGCTAGGCAGGGGGCTGAGCAGGGGTTCTATAGAATACTATAGGGCTTCCAAGAAACTGAGGGGAGGGGCATATGCCCCCCTATGAGTCGCTTATTCTCCCAGACTTCTGATTGGCCCTTTGTCAGTATATAAGGCCAGGGCAGGGAGGTGAAGGACAGACAACACTGCTTGCTTTCCTGTGCCTAGAGCCCTGTCTCTGCTTTTGATCCCCACTCCCATCATGAATCTCTGCTTCTTCCTTGGATCCAGCCCTACATATCTACTGCCTTGGACTGAGCTCTGCTCCTGATCTCCTGCTTTGTACCTTTGTCTCCTGAGTCCTTCCCTGATCCTTCAAGACCTCACTTGGCCTTAATCTTGATGCCTGCTTACATCCTGGATGGCCTTGCCCTGACAGTGATTTACAAACATATTTTTTTTTGCTTACATGATCTTATTTTGAGAGTTAAATAGTGACCCCCGGCAGCAACAAAGACGTGTCAAGTATATAAAATATCAACTGGGATTGTGACTCCATCTGCAGATGGAGTGACCCTACTTGGCAACCTCTGCTTTGAGGGAAACTATTGTTCTTCAATAGCTTGGTAAGACATTGACTTGATAAGATTTTTACAATGAGATAAGCCTTATCATTAATTAGCAATAGGGAGGTCACTAGGAACATTCTTCTTTGGCTTTTATCCTCATAGATTAGAATTTAACATAAGAAGTGCCATACCGGGTCAGACCAGCTGCGTGTCCATCTAGCCCAGCATGCTGTCTGTAAGAGTGGCCAGCTCCGTTAGCTCTTCCTCAAGAGAAGTATGTGTACAAGTCATGGAGGTGTGACCCATCACCTGCTAACCACTCTCAACTACTGAGAGCAAGGGGTTTAAGCCCCAAACTAGTGGGCATTTATGGTTCTATCATCTAAGAATTTATCTAATTTTCATTTTAAGCTAGTTATGTCTGGATTTGAATGCTGCTAGGATATCATGAGATAATGCGATTAATAATGCTGGACGTTTACTCTATAATTTTGTATTGGATTACTCTCTCAAAATCTTAATTGGGAATTCCTGTGGGGGATTTCCAAGGTCACTATACCCACATTAATGATGATGGGGGCAGTGTGATAGCTTTTGGTATGGTGTCCTTAAATTTGAGCAACAATGTGGCTTTCTTTGAGGTTGTTCCCCATATAGTCAGCGACCATTTTTCTATTTATGTATGTTTAAAATATCCTGGTGCCAATAAGGCAGGGCCAGTTTTAGCTCCTCAAAATGGAATAGAAGCTAATAGAATCAGCAGAATTCGCTGGTGCTCAGCGCTGGGAGAGCAGGTTAATATTTTTCTACAATCTGAACCAGTACTTAACCTGAGGTCTAAACTTAGTAATGCTGAAAATGTGGCACAAGCTACTGAGCTATTAGACCAACTTAATATAGAACTGAAACCTCTTCTTAATGTAGAGAAGCTGTCCAACAATGTAGGTCGCCGAGTTAGGGAAGGATGGTGGAATGCTGATTGTAAACATCTTAGGGGGCAACTCAGGAAAGCTGCTTGACAGCTCAGATATCATTATAATCAGGGAGCTGTTGTGTGTTATTTTGGACTTTGGATGCAATATAAGAGTTTGCTTACTAAGAAGAAACTAGACCATTGTAGAGTGCAATGGCAATCTCTGCAAACGGCACTTGAATCTAATGATTCTCATGCCTTTTGGAAGGTTGTGATTGGTACTGTGTGAACCTAATATAAGTCAGTCAGCTTGGGTCAAACATTTTTCTGATTTATTTAATGCTTTGCGACCATCTGAGATGTCTATAGTATTGGGTAGTCTGTCTGATGTTTAACCTTGGGCCCCAGTCACAGAGCAAGAGTTCCTGGAGGCTATGACCATTCTAAAAAATGGGAAGATGCCTGGGATTGACTTTATCCTGGGGGAAGTCTTCAAGCTTTGTCCTGAATGGTGAGCCTTGGCCTTAGTTAACCTTTTTACATTAATTAATGTCTCGGGTATAGTACCAGAGTACCATTGACAGTGAGTGATTGTCCCAATTTATATAAAAGGTGACTGTGTTGGCCCCCAGAACTATAGACCAATCAGTCTCTTATGTATAGTGTCTAAAATATATAACAAACTGTTATTGGATCGTCTATTGGTGTGGATCTTGGAGAATGAGATCTTGGCCAAGGAACAAGCAGGCTTTTGTGCACTTAAATGGACCATTGGACATTGTTTTGTTCTTTCCCACTTGATAGGGAAATACAAAACTAAGAAAGTTAAATTGTTTGCAGCATTTATTGATTTCTCATTGACCTTTGACAGTATTAATAGAAATAGACAGTGGGATTCATCTATATATAAAATATTATTATTCTTAATGGCTTCTTTATAAACAGACACCGCATTTCAGGTCGGTCTCAGTTTTAGAGGTACCTTGTCACCATCAATCCCCATTACCCCGGGAGTTAGACAAGGGTGCTTGTTAGCCCCCACTTTGTTTAATTTATATGTCAACCACCAGATAGTTAAATTTGGTAGTAGTGATAGATATCTGGCACCCAAAATTGGAAATCATAGGACATGTATTTTAATGTATGCAGACGATACTGTCTCGCTATCTACAAGTAGGTTAGGGCTTACTTGCTTGTTAACAGATTTTGGCGAGGAATGTATGAAAGAAGATCTAGTAATCAATTATCAAAAGACCAAAGTTGTGATTTTTTCATCCAGTTATCATAATGTCAAGTGGCTCTTGAATGGGCATGAATTGGAACAGGTATGAGATTTTAAGTAGCTGGTAGTCGTTTTTTCCTATAATGGTTCTTGGAAGAAACATCCAAAATCCATTAAACAGGTTGCTGTGACCGCCTCAGCAATGTAAGTTTTACAGAACTAAAGGGGGACATTTGATCAGTCCAGCCAGAAGGGTCTTTGAAGCAAAAATGTTCTCTCAGACCCGTTATGGTGGAAGATCTAGTAAGCTATTTGCTGTTTTGTCCTCTGTCCTCGGGAAAGATTGTTCCATATTACAGGTGTGTATACTAGTAAGCCTACAGTTGGTATACTGATTTACTTGTTAAGGGACGGCAGTGATGACATGACAAATGCTGTGGCATCCTTTGCAGTTTTAGCACATAAATTACGAAATCAGAGGACTAAACTTCTGGGCAAAACTATCTCCTTTGTGTTACTTTAATAATAATAACTTCCCTTTTTCCGCTGTTTGACATTGTTTTTCCCAAGTGGAAGGAACAGGAGTTGTTGTTATAGTCTCCTTGTTTGCCAAACAAGATATTTATTAGTAGTTATGTATAACAATCTGACAGTTCTCTTGGTGTCTTGTGTGATTTTGTGCACTATTTAGGAGCTAGAGCTATTGTTATATCTGTAAATTATCATTTGTTTAATGTTACTATGCCATCCAATGTCTAACAGGTCCATTGTCCGGGGACAAGTATGGATTTATGGAAATATCGTTGGTGTTTATCTTTGTATTACTGTACCTTTGTATTGTATTTATTTTGATAAGACCTATTGGTCAAATCAATAAACAACATTATTTCATTCATTCAGCTAGTTATGCTGCTGGCTTTCACAGCCTCCTCTAGCAAAAAGTTCTACACCTGTATTGTTGGCTGCATGAAAAAGTACTTCCTTTTGTTTGTTTTATCTGCTGCCATTTAACTTATCAAAGTTTATTTACAGATGAAATGTGAAGGAAAATGGCTAGAGTACTTGTTGCAGAAGTCTCAGGTTGACTGCTGGAATTCTTTGAGGATATAAATAAGCATGTGGACATGGACAGGGAGACCCAGTAGATATAGTGTACCTGCATTTCCAGAAAGCATTTGATAAGGTCCCTCATGAGATACTCTTGAGAAAATTAAAAAGTCATGGGATAGGACAGCCGCGGCTCCTCCTGCAGGGCGTTATGGGCGGTGCCCCCCAGGCGGCTTTAACAGTTAAAAAACCCCAAAAAACACGCCACCGCTTATGACAGCTACAGCAGCCTCTGAGCTGCTGCAGAGGCTGCTGTAGCTGTCACTGAACTCGTTCTCCCTTTGGGGACCCACCCACTCCATTGGGAGAGGGAGTGGGTCCCCGATGGGACAAAAAGGTTCAGTTGCTCAGCCACCCAAAGTGTTTTCCTATGGAAAACGTTATTTGGGCACCTGAACTCCTCCATCCACCGCACGTATGGGACGTGATGTGGAGGGAGGGGCTACAGCCTTCCATTGCACTCAATGGGTGCAATGGAAGATCTCGCCAGGGCAGTTGTGCTGACAGCCCTGGCGAGATAGCTTGGCTCGGGGACTGAGGAAGGGGGAGCAGCGCTCATGCACGCTTCCTCCCTGCCTCAGTCCCCCGAGAGAGAGTCACGCCACACGCTGCCGCTCCCGCTGCCATTCGCAGAGACTGAGACTACTGAGCAGTCAGAGCAGATAAGCTCCCCCTTCCCTCCCCCACCCTGTACCCGACCTCCCCACCCCCAGCGGGGGAATGGGTCTGGAGGGGGGCCCCCCTCCACCCATAACCCCCTAGGCTGAGCCTGTTTACCCCCCATCCTGCATACTACCCCATGGCTGTTCCCCCCCTGCACCCACCCCCACCCTGCATCCCACCCCTAGGCTGTTCCCCACCTCCACCCTGTACCCACCCTCACCCTGCATCCCACCCTGCAACAGACTGTGTTTTCTTCCATCTGATGTTAACCCTGGGAACTCCTTGCT
>QEPC01009848.1:558880-571143 GCA_003113815.1 Sphenodon punctatus | reverse complement strand
AAAGACATAGCTGAACTAGAAAAGGTACAGAGAAGGGCAACAAAAATGATCAAGGGCATGGAAGGGCTCCTGTTTGAGGAGAGGCTTGGTAGGTTTGGGCTCTTCAGTTTAGAGAAGAGACAACTAAGAGAAGATATGATAGAGGTCTATAAAATCATGAGTGGAGTAGAACTAATAAACAAGGAGCAGTTATTTACCCTCTCAGCTAGTATTAGAACTAGGGGACACTCCATGAAACTCATGGGTGGTAAGTTTAAAACAAATAAAAGGAAATATTTTTTCACTCAGTGTATAATTAGGTTGTGGAATCTACTGGCAGAGGCTGTGGTAAGGGCCAGTACTATAGTGGAGTTTAGACAAGTTTCTGGAAGATAGGTCCCTTAGCAGCTATTAGCCAGATAGGATCAGGGAACATGATGGGAGCTGGGGGAAAACAACAGGGAATGGTTTCCCCTTTGGGTGTTTTCAGACGTGACGGGGCGGCTTCGCTCCGTCCCGAAAACAACCCAGAGATTTCCCACCGGGATCACCCAGGCACGGCAAACAGACATGCTGGGGATCCCGGCGGGGAATCAGGGAGGGGGTGGGGCTGTGCGGTGCAACGTGCGGCCGCACGGCCACACCCCCTAGCCGCTCCCTCCCCGCTCGCCCTCTGGGGAGACGGGCGGGCAGCGAGGCCAATGCCGCCGCAGCGTCTGGCCGAGTTTACCATGGCCCGGAATCCCGCCGGGGATTCCGGGCTGTGATAGCCGACCAGACGTTACTTTTTATTGATGCCTGCCTGGAATCACTTTCACCACGCTTCAGTGGATTCTTGTGCCGGGAGCCCGGGAAGCGTGGTTGAAATTGACCCCATGTGGGTATTCAGTGTGGCGAACATCTGGCAGTCACCAAACAGATGTGCAGGGTACAGTGACCACAGGTGGGTATTCACTGTGGTTCAATGTGATCTCGTCACGTCTGAAAATACCCCATGATTGGCCACTGTCGGAAACAGGATGCTGGGCTAGATGGACCATTGGCCTGACCCAGTATGGCATTTCTTATGTTCTTAAATGTGGCATAGAGAATTTTTGAACTCTTACTCTATAGGTGTGCAAGAAACAAACAAGAGGGTGAATTTCCATAACTACTACCTGGCTGTGGTTACTGAATTGAGTAACTTCCAGCATCTCTACATGCTTGAAGTCAATTGGGCTAATTATAAGTAATTTCATATTTATGACCTTGGTGAATCCTGGGGTTGGGAGGAAAATTAACAAAAGTTATTAGCTTGACAGGACAGGAAGACATTGTGTTAAGGGCTTAGGATCTTATTAACGTTTGAACATGAGACATGTCTGTTGCCCTTTAGTTCCCTGGTCCTCCGAGTGCTTTGTCATTGCAAGTCCCATTCACTTTAAAGGGGCATCCACTAGCTTAGCCCTTTGAGGATTGGCACTAGAGCTGCAACCAGGCACCCAAATATCGGGAGTAACCAAATTGACTTGACCCCATTTGGGCATTATTGATGCCCAAACAGGACCCCATGGGCTGCTCAATTGCACCTGCTTGCCTTTGAAAGTGACAGGCCCCAGCCGGGACCACTGCAGAGCCCAGCTTCACCGTGGCCTGGGCCAGATCCTGTCACTTTCAAAGGCTGCTCACCTCCACTACGGAGCCTCTTAGTTGAGGCACTGGGGGTGGGGGGGAGTGCTGATTGGCCTTTTGAAAGTGACAATCCCTGCGCAGCCACTTCCACTCCTAGAGCCCCTCTCAGCTGAGTGGCACTTGGGGGCAGGAGGGAAATGCCATCTGGCCTTTGAAAGTGACAGACTCCTGCTGGGGTGCACCTCTCAGCTGAGAAACAGGGGGGTGGGGTGGGGGTGGGAGAGCACCAGGAGGTCTTTGAAATTGACAAGCCCTGGCTGGAACTGCTGGACTTGTCAGTTTCTCTGGTTAATACCTGCATTTTCAGGCATCGGGCACCCAATTGGTACTCGGGTAGCCTGTTGGGTCCCCCAAAATGCAGGCATTACCTGCAGGTACTATTTTTAGTACTTGTTGCATCTCTAAGTTGGCACTTAAAGAAAACAGATTGGAGCAGCTCATATATGACAGACTCATTTTATGGAATAAAAATGTCATTGGAGTTTATTTTCTACATGAGTATAATTCTTTGATAGAAAGGAAAGCTTGTGAAACTCAATTTGCTTTTTAAATAAGTCCAAGCATTTTCAGAGACATCACTGATTATGAGACTTGGTTTTAAGTAGAACTTTATCAGTAAAATGAATAAAATGGGCACGATTAGGCGAGCTACCACCATGATCTTTGTGAGAATTAATTTTGTAATAATCATTATTTGGGCCAATGAACATTTGTCCCAAGATTGTAAATGATTAAAACCTCTTCTATCGTGCAAGTTGTTTATTTCTGCCTATCATATTGCTTTCTGTGGGACTAAAACTAAAGATACAGCTATAAACCTCTCTTTGCATTGTTTAATTTGTAAATGCAATATTTCCTGTCCCTTATCTGTTTATCTTATATTAGGTCATAGTTCTACAAGTACAATCTACAAAAGCTACGGCATGGCCAGGGCACATTCAAGCTGGGATCAATTCCAGATGTTGAACGGGCTTTGGGGGCAGGGGCTGGTGGACTTCTATGTTGGTGGGGAAGTAAGCCACCATTAACATTTCACAGTGTATTATGAAATACACAATGGGTGTCAACAGATGGATGTGAAGGCTGCCTGCCCCCAGCACTGCTCCTGGGTGCCCCCCAACATCTGCCCACTTGCAGCCTCACCCGGCTCTGTTTTTGAACCCTGGCCCACAGTTTCCCTGTGTGGTCTCCCCCTAACCCCCCGCACCATAGAGTTGTGGGCAGATCATCCAACAATCTAGGCTGGCTCACGCAGCTCTATGGTGTTGGCTGTGGAAATAGCTGGCTGAAAGCAGAGCTGCAGTGTAGGTCTACTGAGCAGGCTGACAGCAGCTCTGTTTCGGGCTGGTGTCCTGGGATTTTCCGGCATGCTCCATTGGCGATGTTCCGGGATGTTTGGGGGCACCGCAAGTGGGGCTTCCCATGCCTGCTCCACTTTAACATCTGGAAGGGTGTTTTTAAATCCACCGGCCAGCCCAGTGTGAAGCAGGCAGAACTGGGCATGCGGTCCATCTAAAAGCACCCAATGAATTAAATAATAATAATAATCAAACAGTGAATGCAGATCTAAAAATCACACACTGGGTGTTTTCAGATGTGACAGTGGGCTACTTTACTCCACTTTTACCCTGCATTAACTCGCGGGCCACCATTACATTAGTTCCCGCACACCAGAAGTTTGCCTGGGATATATCCTAGCTGTGTTGATGGCTAGAATGGGTGCAGCCACACAATGCACTTTACTACACCTTCGGCAGCCTTATTCCATTCCGGAGAGTCTTACCATGTGATGTAGTGCATCTTGTGCCGGGCAGCTGCCAGATGTTCCCCCTGCTGCATGGCATGGCGGGCAGCTGGTTGCTACGTGCTGCATCCTTGGAAAAAACGTTGTTGAGGATGCAGCATGTAGCAGCCATACCCAAAATGGGGTAAGGCTGCCCAAGGTGCAGTAGCTTGTGTGCCCAGTTGCCATCTGCCCCCTCAGCTAGGTCTGCTACAAGACTTTGAATGGCAGCTCTAGCTCCAGTCCTGCGCAGCCACATCATGTTTAGGGGCAGGATAGTGGTCGGATTGGGAAAGGAAGCAGGGCAAGGCTGTGTGCCCAATTGTGTGGCCAGTGCCTCAGCCCACCCTGCGCCATGGCGGGAGGTCTGACAGTGGCCCACCCAGCTTCCTTGCTGGGGAGCAGCCACCTGCCCTGCACCCCACGCTGGCCCCACAATGTGGCAGCTGTGCTTGCCTGCCATAGGGCCGCGCAGGGATTAGGCCCTCCACAGTTTGTGTGGCTGCACCCATCATGTGTATTTTTCCCCTCACTTCTAATACACTTATTTGTTTTGTGTTCTTTGCCTCTCTTTGCTTACATTTTTCTTTATTCTCTCCCTTGATCTTGTTTAAATGAACTATGTTAAGAATGACCAAAGTTATTCTTACACTGAACAAGGTTGAAGTCTGCAGGAATGCTCTTAGGGGTATGAACCTGAATTTGAGTATCAAGAAAATCTACTTGAGTTTAGTGTGTGAATTTTGAAAACAACCCCTCCCTCCCATTTCTGCTTTTTGCTGGTTACTAGTCCTAACTTCATAACTAATGAAGCGGATAACCTTATTAACAGTACATTGTTATCTTTATAAGATGAGTAAAATGAAGAGAACTTTATTGATTTCAAAATATTTGAGTTACATCTTGACAGATATTGAATTTTGCCCTAAGATTAATACATTGTCTCAGAAATTATAAACTATTGCTTCAAGTTGTGTGTAAAATCCCCATGCTATCAGTTCTTATATCCAGAAAATTACCCTCCAGACTGAGATAACATGTTGGGAGAAAGAGACTTTGGGCTGGTCTAGGAAGCATTTGTGAAATCTCCTTAATTGGATGTTTTTTTTAAAAACTAGCTGGCCAAGTATCTATCTGTGATGCTGTAGGTAGAGGGTATCCTCCTTGGAGCAGGGGGCAAGGAGCCTTGAGATCCTTCCCAATTCTACCAATCTAGGATATTTTTTTTGTGACATTGCTCTGCAGGAATGTTGTGGAAACAGTGTGCTCAATTCCTAGGAGAAGAATGTCATTTTCAAGTTGCCCCTGTAGCCCAAGGCTTACCTAGACACTGGTAGTCTCTAAAGATAGTAGATTCCATCTCTCCCTGTTCGAAGAAAGGCTTCAGGGCTTGGTGAATAGAGAAGGGAGGGGAAAGAAATGACAAGGAGAATGAGGAAACATAAAGGTCATATCCAAAAAATATTATGAGTGTCACTGGGGCCCCTCTGGATGCCAGGGGGTACTCTGGGATATAACTTCATTTTCATTATATTGATAACAAAAATGAAGGATTTGTTATTGTCATTATTGCAATAATGATATCGAAGATAAATAATAACAAAATCAATAACTACTTTTGTTTTTCATTATTCATTTCGTTATTGCCTGGCAGTTATTTTGGAGGGAAAATGTGGAGAAGGGAGCAGACATCTTGGAGCCATTTGGGAGGGAAACAGTGTTGAACTCTTGAACTGGGCCTGTGATGGGATGGGAAGGACCTGATGTATACAATTGCTGGCCAATGAGCAGTGCAAGCAGTTGAATGGCACACTGTGATTGCTCAATGCCTCCTGCCTCCCAGAACCAATCATAGGGGCTCTAGGAAGGGCACTGTAACCCTTCATATTGCAAGGCCAGGCTGTTTGACTCTTGTTCTGTGTTAGCTCTTGCTGTGTCAGGTTGCGTTTACAGAACTCTGGTGCTTACATAAAAAATCTTCCCCAGCCCTCAGTGTTATACCTTACCTTTCCTTATACCTTTTATTTTACCTTTTCCCTTCCCCTGTCTGTCTCCCCCTGTCCATATAATATATATATGGATATATTAGTTGTATATAGGTAGATTAGATATTATTAGATACTAGGCTCACACACACACACACACACACACACAGGTGGGGACATTAGTAGAGCCTTGGCTTGTGTCTGAGTGCTTTTCACCTGGGTCATCTTCTTTTCTCTTTCTCTGTAGGGAGAAAGATAAACAAAAGTACAGCAGTAGCATTTAACTTTAAAAAAGGGAGATTATGACAAAATGAGGAAACTAGTTAAAAAGAAACTAAAAAGCCCAGTTGCAAGGGCTACAAGTTTGCAAGAGGCGTGGAGAGTGTTTAAGAGCACCCTTCTGCAAGCCCAGATTAAATGCATCCTGCAAGTTAAAAAAGGAAGCAGGAACACCAAACGTCTTCCACTGTGGTTAAATGGGGAGGTGAAGGAGGCTATTAGAGCCAAAAAGGCATCCTTTAAGAAATGGAAGGCTAGTCCCAATGAAAATAATATGAAAGAGCATAAACACCGGCAATGTAAATGTAAAGTGTTAATAAGGCAGACCAAAAGAGATTTTGAAGGGAGGCTTGCTAAAGGGGTAAAAACAAGCAACAAAAACTTTTTCAAATACATCAGAAACAAGAAGCCTGCAGGGAGTCAGTTGGGCCATTAGATGACAAGGGAGTAAAAGGGGTGCTCATGGAGGAGGAGGACATTGCAGAAAAATTGAATGAGTTCTTTGCATCGGTCTTCACTGTGGAGGATTTTGGGGAGGCACCCACACCAGATCCTTGCTTTGTGGGTGAGGAATTGGAAGAGCTGTTGTTACAAATCAATGTGACATTGGAGAATGTTCTAGGGCAAATTGACAAAACTGAATACTAACAAGTCACCAGGTCCAGATGGCATTCAACCCAGAGTTGTGAAGGAACTCAAATATATAAGAGAAAGCATTGAAGTCCAAAAGTTTCCCTGTTTTATAGGGAAATACAGATACCCTTTAATGGCCCCAGGTATTTGTCTAATCCCAGAATGATACAGACAAGGATAGCCTTGACTATGGCAAGGCTAAATGTCTTCCCCTCAGCCCGGGTGGAGGGAAGACTGAAAGGCATTCCATTGGACGATAGGATTTGTCAGCATTGTAAGAACTTGAATAATTTACAAGTAGAGAATGTTTATCATATTCTAATCGATTGTCCTGCCTACGAAGTCTGGCACCAGCTGTATATAGAGCCACTTAAAAGGGTGTCAAACCAATGGAGGCCCTATCCAGAAGTTTTCTTCTTACAAGACAAAGATCCGGCTTATCTGAAAAAGTTGGCAAGTTTCTTATTCGAGTTTTGAGGTTCAAGGCATCCCAGTAAATAGATAACTTTTGTCCTGGGTACGCCTACACATAAATGTTGTGGATCTTCCTGGAGATGCAATAGTAATATCATTATGAGCCTATACTCAACTAATTTCCCCTATTTATGCTCCTTACTACTGTCTACAATTGTGAGGTCTTGTGAACTTATTGTATAATATCTTAGGTTAGATATGGTACTAAGAACTCAGAAGACATGCTTCCATACTGTACAGACTTCATGGGACAAGATGGAGGACAGAGAGAGGAGAAGAGAGGAGACAAGGAGAGAAAAAAAACCTGTTTCATCCCCTGACCCTCCCCCTACTGAACAAGCCCCATATTAAGCTTGCAGGCCTTGCAATGGACTTTTACTTGTGACTGTTGCACAATCCAACACATTGCACCCTAGCTATGCCCCTGATCTAGTGTGTGTGACTGATCAATTTGAATAAGTGTATGAGGTGAGAGCATGTGTGTGTAGTGTGTATGGATGAGTGTGTGTCTGATCAATTTGAATGAATGTGTGAGATGAGATCATGTGTGTACTGTGTCTGAATGATTGTGTGTGTGATCAGGTAGAATGAGTGTGTGTGTGAGAGAGGTGAGAGCATGTGTGTGACCTCTTTTACATGAGATGCACCCACGCAGTGGCATGGGTGGGTGCGTCTCGTATGAAAGCAGTCATTTGTGCGGACCTGTGTAATACGCACCTCCACCCATCACCCCTGCACAGAGAAACCTGTGAAAAAACAGGTTGCTCCATGTGGGGGATGCGGGGGGATGGGTGAGAGCCTGTGTACACCAGCAGTGTTCTTGTATTTGGGACCAGCTTTTGTATTAATAAAACTATTAAGTTTCAAAAGAAGGGCAAATTACCTGGACAAAAAACCTTCAGTTTAAGAAGCTTGTTAAGGCGGCATTACAAATTATACTCAGACGTTAACTTGACAGTAAATTGTATGTTAAGGCAACTTTATTAAATATCAGACCAATCTATACATTTTTCTTTTCTCATTCATTGATAATAAAAAAATGACAACTGAAATTAAAATGTATACATTCCTCATCACGTATAAGTATTGTTCAGTCACCATGCCACACATATATGCAGCTTAATTTCAGTTGTCATAATTTTTTATTATTAATGAATGAGAAAAGAAAAATGTATAGACTAGTCTGGTATTTAATAAAGTTGCCTTAACATACAATTTACTGTCATGTTAACATTTGAGTATAATTTGTAATGCCGCCTTAACAAACTTCTTAAATCAAAGGTTTTTTTGTCTAGGTAATGTATTATTGTTTGATTGTCTCTTTATTTCATGTAGGTCCAGAAGGTCATTTTATTTTTATTTTTTAGATGAAGAACTGGTTATTGGAATGTTCAAAATGAAACATTTTGAACTTGTATCTGTTAGATACAAGCACCTCTGGTAACTGTGGATCAAATTAAGTCCCTGATCACATAAACACTTTTAACATACTTTATACATGTGCATAAATGTTATTAGTATTAAGGCCTCGTTTACATTTGTGCACATACACTTGGAGCATCCTGCATTAGAAACATCGCATACACTCTAGAATTCCTATGGGAAAGAGTTTATCAGAATTCTTATTTAATTAGTCCTTATTAGTATTTATTTATTATTGATAGAATCATAGGTTATAACAACATACAACAAGAAAACAAACCCATTAATCATGTAAACACATATCGTAAAAATAAAACATACATATTCCAATCAAGCCTCAAACAGCTAATAAACACATGAGTTACTATAAAATCCAAATCAAGTAAAAACATTATGGCAAAAAATAAAACAAACAGGCTTTCCCAGGTAGAATAAAGCCTATAATAAAGACCAAAATTTCTTAGGCAATTTTGGGCCCTCTTTACTCCTTCTAACCACCAGGACATGGTCCAAATTTGCAGCTTATGCATGGAAATGTTGCATGGATTAGCCAACACATAAGCTATTTTGAAAAGCAAGTCCCAATGTCTTTTCTCCTCCAGCAATGGATATAAATATTTTAGGGCAGGGACCGTGTCTATTTTATTACTTTGGAAAGTGCCAGGTACACTCCTGGCGCTATATAAATATTTGTTAATAATAATAAATTTTTCACGGATGTCTTGGGACCAGGGGTAAATAAATAAATAATGCGTGAGATCTTCTACTTGTAGCATATCACAGCTACATAGTCTCAGACAATACGGAATATTGGCATATCTGCCTTCTAACAGATATGAAGGCATTCATTGGAAACGATGGAGAGTCATAGCTCTTTGTAAGGTAAAACTAGATATATGTAAAAGATAAGTTTCCAACTGAAATTGTGTTTTAATTTTGGCATACTATGGGGCTATATGGATTGCTGCCACTGCGACCATGTCCATCTGGGCATATAGATCTTTAAAATGAGTTCTAAAGATATCGACTGCCCTTTCTCTGCTCAGAGACAGAAAGAACTCAAAGAGAAGCCAATGAAAGAAAGCATTTCTGCAAATCTGGCCCTCCAAGCTGTATTAGAATCATATTCTGCCTGTTCAGCCCAACATTAGAATTCTATAGAAGGATTCTCCTCACCTTCTGGTAAGGAATATTTTTCATGTATGGTCAAATTATTTAAAACAAGCATGGCACTATACATCCTACTGACAGGTAAAGAAAATTTATAATTTTTATGTTGAAATGGTTATGGATCAGAAAAGGTGATTCCGTGTCTCCCTGTCTTCTGACAAACTTTGGGTACTCACAGCTGTGATAGCACTCCCGTCATCCCACCTGGGGGTGGGGAGGGCCATCCACAGCTGGGGCAGCTCCAGCGACAGGAACAGACATCCCCACTGCCTGCCCTGGCCAATGAAGGGGGGGATGGGAGCGTCGTGCGGCTGACTGGCTCCACCCCCACACTGCAGCTGGGACCCCCCCCCCAACCTCTGTCATGACAGAGAACCATGGCTGCCAATAACAGGCAGCCATGGCTGGGTGCCATGGAGACCCCCCCACACCGGGATCAGTCAGGGCCAGGTTTAGCAGCTCACCTCAGTTCACCCGCTCTCACCCAGCTGGGCCATGGCTGGGTGTGGACTGTGGGCCCACTTTGTTCTGGGTCCACATTTCCAGCCCAGCCTCCACCCTGGGCAGGGTTTGTTCCGAGTCCACATCTGGCAGGCCTGGAACAAACATTCAGGGATCACACTGGCCCTGTTGAAAACTAGGCCAGCATGATGTCTGTTAACAGTAACACCCTTTGATTTGAACCAATTGCTTAAATTCCAATCAATTGTTACAGCACTAGATGAATCTCGGTACATATTTGCTGTTATCTGTATGGTATGATTTTGTTACCTTCCATAATACGTCCCTCCAAACAAAATCAAATACCTTTATAAAACCCATAAAAGCAGCAAATACCTTTAATCTCAATTTCTCACTTTTGCTTCATCAGTTATTGGAATGTGAATACCTGATCAATTCAGTTTTGGCTTAATGTGAAGCTGCATTGTTCCTCACCGACCACTTCATTTGTTGATACATAGTTCTGTCATGATTTCCCCCCATTCTGGCAATGAGATCATACCTTTGTAATTATTCAGTCTGGTAGCATCTCTTTTCTTCAAGGTAGGTTAAACTATTGCCTTGAGTCAATCACCTGGTACCTCCTTTTGTTTCAAGACCTCAGGCCATTATTTTGTGATGAAGAACAAACTCATTGCAGGCCAGACAGGAAATATTCAAGGAAGTGATACAAGATACAGCAAGGGAAGCTATTGGAAGAAGTAAACAAACAATGAAAATCTGGGCAAACGATGAAACAAGAACACTACAGGACAAGTGCAAACAAGTCAAGATCATTGGGAAACTGGAAGAAGTAAAAGCATTGTGCAAAGTGGTGAAGCAATCACAAAGATTGAGCAAACTGAGATTTTGGAAAGAAGCTTGACAACTAGAGGAGGCATCAAGAATGCAAGGTAGCAGAGCAATAGACAAAAAGGTTAAGCTGTATGGCAGTGCATTGCATTCAGGACAACAATGCAATTAGCCTGTGAATTAAGAAATGTCAAAGTGGTGCTTGTAGTTTGGAAGGAGCCTTTTATTTAATTTATTTATTTATTTATATTTATTAGCCGCCCCCTCATGCCCATGGCATCTCGGGGCAGCTTACAACATAAAAACCATAATTAAAAGAACA
This sequence comes from Sphenodon punctatus, assembly GCA_003113815.1. NCBI lineage: Eukaryota > Metazoa > Chordata > Lepidosauria > Sphenodontia > Sphenodontidae > Sphenodon > Sphenodon punctatus. Next base: position 560,132 of record QEPC01009848.1, on the reverse strand, counting down.
ATAAAGCACAAATGTATTCACATTTAAAACCCTTAAAAACAACCATCTCCCCCGCAGTTTTATTCCAAACTATCCTCCCCCGCTCCGAAGTCCTGGGAGAACAGCCAAGTCTTGCAGGCCTGGCGGAAGACCAATAAACTTGGGGCCAGACGGGCTTCCTCCGGGAGGGAGTTCCATAAACTTTTGATTTAGTGCTGAACCTTGTAGCCGATCCATATCAAACATTCTAGCCAGAGTCTGATAGAAAGGGGACTAACATGTCCTGAGGAAGGGAGAGCAAATTCTGCTCACTTGCTTGATGCTTGTGTATCACATACAAGCAGCCAATAAAGCTGCAGCCAGTTGATTATGCGCTAAAGCACATCCTGTGCAAGTTATAGGCAGTCTCATTCACAGGTCTATAGACTCCTTGTGTCAAACTCCTTTGTTTATGAATTGCTTTGTAAGAGTTTATGAATTGCTTTGTAGGAGAGGTTGGGGCTGGGGCAAAAATCTTAGAGGTGGCTGAACTCCCTCTGCCGCCTTTTGCTAGAATGTTAGAGGGGTGGCCAGACTTATGGGGCACAGGATCCATTTGATCCAGGCATCAATCTCAAGTGATCTCTTAGGATTCTTGTGCTGCCTCTAGCACTTCAAGCTTGGACCCACCTTGCTGGCTCCCAGCTCTAGGGCACCTCAGTAACTAGTCTCAGGAGTGCAAAGGAACACTCCTCTTTAGATAGAGACTTCCCTATTGCAATGGAAGAGCTTTCCTAGCTCCCTTCCTCCCAGGAGAAGTGTCCTGTGGCACCAGTCCCACTCTCCTCCCCAGAGGTGATCTCTGAGGGTATTTTCAGACGTGACAGGGCGGCATTCACCCCGTCACAGAAACAACCCATGGATTCCATGCCGGGATCACTCCAGCACGGCCAACAGACATGCCGGGGGATCCCGGCAGGGAATCGGGGAGGGAGCGGGGCCGCGCGGCACAATGTGTGGCTGCACTCTCCCGCCCCCCCCCACACTCCCCCACCGCCCGCCCTCTGGGGAGATGGGTGGATGCCATGGCCAATGTGGCCGCAGCGCCCACCCGAAATTACCACGGCCCGGAATCCCAGCGGGGATTCCGAGCCGTGATCGCCATCCAGATGTAATGGGCCCCTTCATCCTTGCCAGGAATCTCATTCACCACGCGATCGGTGCCGGCCCCGCGGGTTCAGCCGATCACGTGGTGAATGTGATTCCCGGCGGGGATTGAGCGTGGGTAACATCT
>QEPC01009848.1:528453-556622 GCA_003113815.1 Sphenodon punctatus | reverse complement strand
GAACGAGGTGGGGCCAATAGATCAAGCCCTGGCAGTACCCCAGCACAGACATGTGGTGGGCGATCAGGTAGTAGGCCTCGAAGGGATCATGCATGGAGAGACCCAGCTGGACGTCCAAATGGGACCACACCCCCAACTTGGCTGACAGCTCCGCCACAGAAGGCTCCAACACACAGGAGGCAGAAGAAGGGAGCCAAGGAAGATGTCCCAGCTTCAGCAGCCGGTGGTATACTGCTGCACGGGTGCGCTGGTACCCACGCACCCCGTGAACACAGGCAAAGTAGGACACGGCCAAGGCAGGGCCACCCTCAGCAAGGCACACCATGTAGGCGCCCAGCCCGCACACACTCAGCGTAGACATGGTCTCAGCCCCGGACCAGGCCACATGAGAACACTGCTTGTCCGGGATGCGTCCATCAAGGAAGCGAACCAGCCCCAGGGTGTCTGCATGCAGCCGGCAATCATGAGTGCTTGCCTCATAGCCGAAGTAGTGAAGTCCAGAGCTCAAGCTTGCAAAGGCACTCGCACGACTGCCCGGGCTGCCCAGGAGCAGCTGCACAGCCGGGGTATGCCACAGGTCGCACAGAAACATTGTCTCGCAGAAGGTTCAGATATGGGGGACCCCATGGGGGCCGGGGAGCAGGAGCCCGGTGACAGACAACCAGCCATGGTCCAGCAAGATAGGGAGAATAACACCATGGACAGGGGGGGCGCACATACCCTCCAGGGCTGGGAGGGCCTCCGAGGGGTCCCAAGGACAGGAATAGCGGCCACAGACTGCAACATTGTAGCACAACAGAGTGAGGCGTGGGGTGCGGACCCAGCACAGCTGCCCAACACAATAGCACTCACATAACAGCTAATCGGGATGCCACGGCCACGGTGTTGCAAACAGACATGGGGGGGTTGAAGGCTGAAGGCATGCAGCTGCACAAGGAGTACACAGAACCACGCGCCCATGAAGGCACAAGTACCCATACGCAGCCAGCACGTGTAACCATGGGCACGCCCACAGACCCATGCACCCCATTGGGGGTCCCGGCTGGCTGGGGGCCGCCCCCCGGCACGGCCGCCCATCGGAGGGCCACAATAAACATCCCACAACCTGCGGGGGCCCCACCACCATGGAGCGGGACAGGGCAGCCGCCTACTGGATGTACCTCACGCTCGCAGCCGATTGGTACCATGACCACACCGAGCAGCTGCGCCTCCTTGGTGCGGACGTGTGCCTGGCTGCAGGTTTCCCTGGCCTGGAGAGCTGCAAGGGCCTGCAGGGCACACCAGGGCCACAGGAGAGCCCTTGCCTGACTCAGGGCCCAGACGCTCTCCGGGGCAGACTGGCAGGCCGTGAGCCGGGCCTGGCCCCGGCCCGTGGTGCTCTGCGAGGTGGCCAGACACCTCCTTTGGGCAAGGGAGACCATGCGCCGGTCTGTTCTGCTCGCTATGCCCATTGAGAGGTGCCTATGGGTCACAGAGCACCCCCAGGATTGGGTCGCAGAGCACCCCCAGGATTGGTGGGCGAGGGCGCTGGCCCAGTGGGACGAGGCAGCCTGGAGGGCCCACCTCCGGATGGACAAGATCACCCTGCTGCGGCTAGCGGAGCTCCTTACGCCCTGGATAGAGTGAGAACACACCTCCATGAGGATCCCCATCCCCATGGTCCAGCGGGTGGCCATAGGGGTGTGGGCCCTGGCAACGCCCGACTCCTGCCAGTCCATGTCCCAGCACTTCGGGGTAGGGCTCAGCACCGTAGCCTGTATCCTCTGGGATGTGTGCGAGGCTGTGGAGGGAGTGGTCCTGGACAGAACGATCCAGTTGGTGGACCAGGAGGCTGTGATGGCAGGATTCGCGGCCAGAGGCTTCCTCAACTGCATGGGAGCCATGGACAGCACCCACATCGAGATCCTCTGCCTCTCCGCAGGGGAGGCAGCAGAGTATGTGACCCGGCACGGGTACCACTCCCTGCAGCTGCAGGTGGTTGTGGATCACCGGGACTGGTTCCTAGACATTTTCACGGGCAACTCCGGCCACAGTCATGATGCCTGGATCATGACCATCTCCCCCTTCTATGCCCGGATGTTCCAGGGGGACTTCGCTGACATGGGGATGACCTGGATCGAGGGGGTACCGATGCCCCCCTGTATCCTGGGAGACCCTGCCTACCCCCTCTCCCGCTGGTTGATGAAGGTCTACCCTGTTGCATGGACCCCTGCGGAGGTGCTATACAATACCTGCCTGTGCTCCAGCAGGACCGTGGTGGAGCGGGCCTTCAGGGCCCTCAAGCAGCGCTGGAGGAGTCTTGCTGGGCACCTAGACTACACTGTGGAGACCTCCACCCTGGTGATCGGGGCCTGCTGTGTGCTCCACAATGCCTGCGAGACTGAGGGGGCAGCCCTGGAATACCCCGAGTCCCACCGGGCCCCCAGGTCCATGCCCCTGTACGTGAATGCCGAGAACCCCAGGGAGTACCGTTATGTCCAGCGCATCCGGGACACCCTGGTGAGGCATATCACCCAGGGAGCCCGGGTGTGAGGGGCTCCCCTCCCCGGCCCATCCCCTGGGGTTCCCGGGGGCGGCCCCTGAGGGGGGGGCCCCCCCTTCACCCACATCGGGGCCAGCTGGGGTGCCTGAGCAGGGGGCGGGGGCACCGAGGGGCCTGGCATGGGGCCCTGGGCAGGCAGGGTGCCTGGGGGCATGGCTCCCATCACGTAGGCAAACATCATGCCAGCGTGCAGGAGCAGGGAGGTCCCAATATTGTGGACCTATCCATCTTCGCAGAGTGCTCTCGCACCATGCCTGTGATGGCCTGCTCCCACCTCCTGAGCACCTCCACCTGCCTGCTGTGCTCCCAGCGCTTCCACCTCTGCTCCAGGTGCAACTCGGCCTGGAGCCTCATGTCCCTCGCTTCTGCCCGCTACAGGGACCGCTCAATGGCCGCCTCCATCCAGTCCACGACTGCTATAATCCTCTCCCCCTGTTCCTCCGAGGTCCAGACGATCTCCTCCGCCTGGTACTCCCTCCTCCTGCAGACCCGTGCCCGGTGCTCCCTCATGCGCTGCGCTGGGGCCACGGGCCCTGGGGATGCTGGCTGCCGGGGTTGCCCTGTGGGTATGGGAGGGTTAGTCTGATCCTGACCCAGGCCCCTGCCCCCTGGCCGCGATGGGGCAGGGGTCCCACGGGCCCCCGGGTGGCTCACCAGGCCCCTCCCCATCCCCAGACCCTGGCCCCTCCCACCCCCTCCGACTGTCCAGGGAACCCCTCTCTGCACCCCGGGTTGCCCTCCCTACCGGACTGCCTGCCTCACCTGGTTCCTGTGCCTGCTGGTGGGTCTCCTCAGCGGCTGCCTGCTCGGTCACCTGGGTCTGGTCCTGGGGTGTCCTGTGGCCTGTGGGTGAGGAGGGGGGGTTGTGGGTGTAGGGGTGTGCAGTTGGGCGACCTGGGGCTGGGCCCCCTCCTGCCTTGGTATTGGGGGGCAGGGTCTCAGGCTGGGGCTGGCCCATCCATCCCCCCCTTGGCCCCTGCCCCCATGAGCCCAGTGCCTCCCCCCTCCGGGTCACCCGCTTACTCTCAATGTCGGTTTCGGATCCTTCCGAGGCTGGTCTCTCGGTGTGGGAGTGCTCACCCATAGACCACTGGCTGAGGGTAATGAGGGTGCCGGCCTCGGACTCAGCCTGCCCGGCCTGGGGGTGGGTGCTTTCTGGGCTGCTGTCTGGGGGGGCCTGCAGGTGTTGGGGGCCCTGGGGTGATCGTGCTGGGGGTCCGGGGCCCTGGAGCTCATGTCTACCAGGGGGCAGCAAGGGAAGGGAGTACCTTGGCCCGTTCCCTGCCCTGGACCACAGCACTCACGACAAGCCGTGGGGCGACTATGGACCCCTTCATATGCAGGATGCGGTCCAGGGCATCGTAGAATGGGGTGGTCCGGGCTCCGTGTCTGGACCACCTATTGTTGTCCCGGATGGCTTTGTACCCCCTCTTCAGCTCCTTGGCCTTTGAGCAGCACTGGGCCACTGTGCGCTGATGCCCCACCACCTCCATGTCCCACACTATGTCCCGGTTGACATGCTCATTGTGCTGGTTGAGTGTGAGCTCCAGCTGGTACTCCAGGGTCCCCCATATCCTTATGAAGTCCCGGGTCTCCTGGAGCCCCCACTGGCCCCCTCTGTGGTATGCCTTCCTCCCTCTTCTCCACTGTGGTTCGTCCTCCTCCTCCTCCTCCTCCAGGCACTAGCAGGTGGGCAGAGGAGCAGCAGGCACTGGCATAGGAGACTTGGCACCTCATAGGACAGGGCTTCAACTTGAAGAAAGTGAGTGGAATATGCGAGAAATCATATAAAACAAGGGATAAAATAGAATAGCAAACAGTGCAAAAAAACCAAAACAAAACCAAGCTACTCCAAAGAACTGGATGAAGTTAGAAAAAATATATAAATCTGTTTATTTACAGTTAACACCAAAATGTAATACTAATATTTATTTATTTATTTATTTATTTTATTTTCAAGCTTTTATATCCCACCCAATCCTGCCCAAGCAGCTCAGGGCGGCTCACAGGCATAATAAAACTTCCATAATAATAAAATCACAAGTTAAAACACAACCAAGTGGAGTAAAAACAGCAACGCCCCCCATACCCTCCACCCACCATCCTATCCCCTGCACTCACTGAAAGCCAGGTGGAACAGTCACATTTTACATTGACATCGAAATGAAGGGACGTCTGGGGCCACCCGGGCATCCACGGGAAGGGAGTTCCACAGCCATGGCACAGTCACCGAGAACGCCGTCTCCATCGTTGCCCCTCAAGATTCCCAGGGGACCTCAAGGAGGGCACCCCCTGATGACCGCAGGGGCCAATCCAGAGCCCTGGGGATGAGGCGGTCTTGCAGATAGGCAGGGCCCAGACTGTGTACGGCTTTATAGGTCAACACCAGCACCTTGAATCGGACCTTGAAGACTACAGGCAGCCAGTGAAGAGCATGGAGCACCATTGTTATATGCTCCCGGTGACCTGTCCCTGTGAGAAGATGGGATGCCGCATTCTGCACCAGCTGCAGCCTCTGAGCCATCACCATATGTAGCCCCATGTAGAGCGCATTGTAATAGTTCAGTCTTGAGGTGATGAATGCATGCATGATGGTAGCCAGGTCTGCATCTGAAACGTATGGCCAAAACTGCCACACCGGATGTAATTGGTGAAATGCGCCCCTCGCCACAGCATCCACCTGGACATCCAGGCAGAGCTGAAGATTGAGGAGCACACCCAGACTACAGACCTGAGAGACGAGGGGGGGACGCATCCCATCAATTAAGGGAGCCTCCACTCCCTTACCTCTGCCCACCAGCATCACCTCTGTCTTATCAGAATTCAGTCTCATCCAGTCACCCCCAGCCACCAAACACCCAGTAAGTACCGAGACTGCTTGGCTTGGGTCTGATGAAAATGAGAGACAGAGCTTGGTGTCATCAGCAGATTGATGACACCGAATGCCAAAACCCCTTGCAACCTAGTCCAGCAGTTGCATATACATGTTGAACAGGAGAGTGAGCCTTGCAGTCTTTCTCAGAGAGATATTCCTTCTTCCTAGTCCCTTGTGCTCTGATATCACCCCCTCATTGCTGTTCAACACTCTGCTGCCAAAGTCAACCACCTTGCCTGTTGCTTTGACCATGTTCAGCCCCTCCTCTCCACCCTACACTGGCTCCCTTTATGTGAATGCATTCAGCACAAGTTCCTGGTCTTCACCTTAAAGGCTCTTCATGGCCTTGCTCCCCTCTATCTCTCCGCTCTTGTATCCCAACTCCTGCCTGGGAGTGTAGCTCCTCCTCTGTCCCTACCCTCACCTGCTTGTGGCCTCCTTGCTCCTCCAACATAAAATCCCAACATAGGGTTATGGGCCCAGAATCCTCCCGAAAATCCTAACAGATTTTTTGGAACTCGAATTGAATCTCAGAAGGGAAAAGCACAGCTTATTTTTTTTAATTAATTTTTTTTTTGGGGGGGGGGGGGTTGGAACAAAAGGAAACAGAATGGAGACAGCCCAAGGCAGCCTCAGCATTCCAAAGTTGGAAAGAGTGAATTTCAAGGATTGGTATTTCCTTATGAAGTCTTGCTTGAAAAGTCAAGGTCTTTACAATGTGCTGATAACACAGCAGCCAACAGCTGCAGGAGCTGATCGAGACCATTGGGACAAACAGAACGACAAAGCTCTTGGAATCCTTGGGATGCATGTAAGTCCAAAGCTATTTGTTCATTTTGAGGGTGTTGAATTGGCCAGCGAAGTCTGGAAGAAGCTGGAAGAACTTTATAACTGTAAAAGTTCCAGCGAAGCAATTTTTATCATTCAAAGGCTCTGTAATATGAGGCAAAAAGATAATGAAGATCCCACAGAGCATGTAAGCCAAATACAGTCTCTTGCAAAAAGGCTGAAAGATTCAGGAATAGACATTGGAGAAGATGGAATTGTGTGATTCATTTTGAATTCTTTGCCTCCTTCATATAAACCTTTAAAAATTGCAATTGAAGTATCTGATGCAATATCTCTCCAGTAGACTCAATGAGCATTTTATCAGAGAGACAAAGCAAACTTCTACAGAGCAGATTGCAGATTTTAGCTCAAAGAAAGGGGACAAGAAGAGGTGCTTTATCTGTGACAGTGAGAGACATTTACGTGCTAATTGTCCAAAGGGCAAAACAATGCGGAAGCCTAAAGCACCCATTACTGCTGAGACAGAGTGTCTACAGAAAACTGCCAGCTCTGAAGGGAAGAATCAGAAGGCAAAAGGAAAAATCAAAAGTTTTAATGCAATGTCAGAAGTCAATGAAAATGTTTTTTATATTGATTCTGGTGCTTCTGAAAATCTCTTCAAAGATGTAGAATTATTCTCAGAAATTGATATGGGCTATTCAGTTCCTATTTCCTTAGGAAAATCTTTTTGCAAACTCCCTGATGGAGAAATTGTAACAGTGATCGTAGAAGATGCTCTCTATGCTCCTTCATTAAAGAATAACTTAATCTCTGTAAAGTATGGAGTTAAGAAAGGATGCAAGTTTGAATTCATGGATGAACATTGCTATGTCACAAAAGAAGGTGATTTAATAATGTCTGGATCTCTAAGAGGCAGTGGACTCTTTGAAGTGGATTGTGTAAATGAGCAAGCAAATTTAGCAAGCAGCTGCAAGTGTACCCATAGATTGTGTGATATGATTTGGCACCGAAGATTGGGGTACCGTGATATTAATGTAATTCACCAGCTCGAAAAAGGGGAATTAATTAAAGACTTTAAGGGGCAGCCATGTAAAGAGACTACAAGCAGATGTGTGTGTTGTGTCACTGCAAAAGGTGTGAAGCCAACATTTCACAAGCTAGAGAAGAAAGAGTCTCAGCATCCTCTAGCGATGATTCACAGTGATGTTTCAGGTCCTCTGGAAAGGAGTTTTGGAGGAAATCTTTACATAGTTTCATTTAGTGATGATTTCTCAAGATTTGCCTATGTTTACACCCACAGGCCCGGAGTACACCCTACACACAACCACATGGATGGAGGCAGGAGGGGAAGGGGCACCCAGCCTCCACAGCAGCAACAGAGGCAAGGCAGGACAGAACAGAACATCACATAACAGCATTTTATTGGTGCCGGGGGAAAGTGGCCCCCCAAGCACAGAGAGGAAGAGCAGGGGGGTGCAGGTGCACCCATGGCTGGGCACGAGAAGCACAACAGGAGGACACAGGAGCCTTCATGCAGGCCTGGCGAGGGCACCTGGGTAGCCCCAGTGGGAAGGGGCAGTGGTCACACAGAGGGGTCAATGGGGTCCAGGGACTCCAGGCAGCAGCCAGCAGTAATGCAGATGGCAGAGCACAGCTCGATCGGAGGTGGGGGGGCAGCTATGCACCATCCCAGGCACCAGGGTGGCAGCGAGTGGGTGGTGGCGAGGGACTGCTCATGGACAGTCCGGTGAGCGCTCCTGGGGCTAGACCCTCCCAGGTGAAAAGGCCCCTTTGGAAACCTTGGGAGCACATATGAGCATCCACCAGGTAGCGTGGAAGGAGCAGATCTGCAACTGTGGCCACAGCCCATACAGCTGAAAGGTCCCTCACCAATCGAAGGGGGCAAGCTCCGCAGCAGAGGGGCCCCCAGTCCAGAGTGGCCCACCAACATCGGGGGCCAGCAAGCCCAGGTCCCATAGGAGGGCCCCCACATCTGAGGGTGTGCGCAGGATGCCACGTGCATGCAGGAGGCTGCCGGTGTACAGGGAAGCAACAGGGGGGGCCCCTGACAGCAAGGCGAGGCCTTAACCGGGTAGCTCTGTCAACAGGCGAGCCACCGTTACCTCTGCAGCAGTCCACAGCATGACAACGGTGGGCGGGTGCCCCCAAGGAGGCTGGCACAGGGGGGCGTACCCACACCCATGTCTGTAGGTCTGTGACCCCCTTCAAAACAGCTGGACCCTACCGTTACTTGCATCTGGCCCTCACTTCCATGTGTGGCCTACTGGGTCCAGGCAACGGTTCCCGTGGGCTGCCCGGTGGTGAGCGCCCTTTCCTTGCTGTCAGCCATGGGTTGCGCTGGCCCCACACAGGCCTGCCGGCCACCACAAGCCGACTCGCATGAGCAGGTCCAGTGCACATCTGTTCCTGCCACCTCAACTGCATGAGGCTTCGCTGGTCTAGTCTGCAGCCCCATTGGCTGGGCAGGGAGTGCACAGAGCCCCCAATCTGCTGGTGCCCCCCTGCACGCCACACAAACCCCCTCCCCCCCATGTCCCCGAACAGAGGAAGCGACAGCAAGATATAGGTACAACACCTTTATTGGAGGGGACATGTACAATGGAAGGGGGTGGGGTGGGGTCAATGTCTGGGGCACCCTCTCTCCCTCTTGGACACACCACCGGGGTTCACTGGTCAGCGTGCCCTGGCCGCAGCTGACCGCAGCACTCTCCGGGCAGATGGTCCGGCCTCCCTGTCCTCCACTGGCCACTCTGCAATCACCTCCGCTGTTGGTCCCTGCTTTGAGGAACAGGAATGGGTTAAGGAATCCTCATGTACACTCACCTCTGTCCCTTGTCGGTGCACGGGCACTTGGGTGCCCCATAGGTGTCCAGGGAGCCCCCTACTCCACACAAGAGCATGGCATGTGCCCTAGGAATGCTCCCTGAAGGTACCCCCCCAGGACAGCCCACCCATGGTATCACGTCACCAGCCCAGTCAAGTACTGCGGCAACGAGCAGGTACAAATGCCTCTGGCAAGGGCTGTTGCTCCCCATGCCGTGTACTGCATGTGCTTGGAGTGGGTTCAACAATGCATTCCCTACCAGGGTCCAGCTTTGCATGGTTCCCTGGATTCCCATTCCCCCCCAGTGTTGTGCCCCACAATGCCCGGGGGCCTGGGATGCTGCAGCCTTACCTGTGGGGGTGGGGCCACCACCATGAGTGGTTGCTCATCCTGGGGAGCATGGTCTTGGGGTGGGGGCATCAGCTCCTGGTGGAGGGGTTGGGGTGGCAGTGGGGCCAGACCCACAGGGGGTGCAGCCAGGACAGGTGGCCCCACATGCGGGGACGGTTGCCCCATGTGGGGGAGGGGGACCCTGTTGACCAGGCCCAGGTAGGGTTGCTGCTGGGGGAACCACGGGTGGCTGAGGTGCAGGGGGGGCACCAGCACCAGTGGGAAGACACCATGGTGTTGGTCGGCTGCTGGCATGGCCTGTTGCACTGGAGGTCACGCCGCAGGGCCTCCATGGCCTCCCCCATGAGGTCCATGAGCCATGCGGCCTGACACTCCAGCCCGTCACAGATGCGCCGCTGCTTGCGTTGGAGGGCAGCAGCCTGGCGCCTATCCCAGAGGTGCTCGGTGTGGGACCGGGCCATCATGGCAGTCAAGATCTCCCGTTCCCATTCCCCCTCCCCTCTGATGAGCTCCCTGGTGAGCACGAGCACCCAGGAGTGCACCTTGGCTAACTGTTGTGATTCCATCAGCAGCTCCCTGCCGAGATCCTCCCTCCAGCACCGGTTCCTGGTCTGCATCTCCCAGTTCCGCTCCACGCTGTCAGCAGCTGCTCCCCTTGCATGAGTGGGCACCTTGTCTGTGAACAGGAGTTTGGACTCAACGTTAGGGCATCTGGCCTGTGTGCCCCGCTGCCCGCCAGTGCCGGACTCCAGGGTGCCTAGTGGGGTGGCCCCCATAGTCTGGTGGCTCCCCTTTGCCCCCGTGGGGTCCCCCTGCCTCACCCTGTCATTGTGGCATGCTCCATGGCTGCTGATCACCACAGGAGGTGCCCTTGAAGTTCGAGTGTGCCGTGGGAACTGCTTTGGGCCCTCCAGCCCTTCCCACCTGCCCCCCTGTGCCCAGCCCCTGATGGACCCTGCCGGTTGCAGGTTTCAGGCCCCCGGGTGCCCCCCCGTACCACCAGCCCCCACTGCACCTGCCCCCCCATGGCCCCTGGCCTGTGTTCCCAGCCCTGGAGTTTCGCCCACCTAGTGGTGGGGGAGCTGCCTGGCCCCTGTCATCCTCCTCCACTGCAACCTCCACCTTGTGTACATCCAGGCTGCCTTGTGCTGCAATGGGATGGGGTAACATGAGTGTTTGCTGGCCCCCGGCCCCGGTGCCTCCGTTTGGGCGGTTCCACAACCGACCCACCCCCCGGGCGCCGCTGGGCCGCGCATACCTGGATCCAGTTCCTACGCTTCCTGGGGGCTGTCCCAGGTCTCCACTTGCTCTGCGCGTGCCCCCTGTCCCTGTGGCTGGTTGGCCTGTGGGTCTTGGGGGCGTGCGCAGTGTGCGGTGGGTCAGTGCTCGGATCCCCGGGGTGCCTCCTCCCCCTGTGGGATGGGGCTGTCCCCTCCCACTTCCTGGCTGGCCTCACCAGGGGCACCTCCCCCCCCTGCTCTGTGGGGTTTGTCAGGGGGGCTGCCTGTTGGCCCTGTGCCTGCCCCTGGCGGAGGTGCTGCTATGTGTGTGGGAGGCCATGATGTCCCCGTTCATGCAAAGGAACTTGTCCAGCTCCTCCTGGAACTTGGCTGTGGGCATGGCCCGGCCGGACTTGAGATTATTGTCCCTGATATGTTTATATCTGGACATCAAGTCCTTCGCCTGCTGCATGCATTGGGTGACATCCCTATTGTACCCCTGCTGCTGCATCTCCTGGGCGATGGCTTCATAGACCTGTCTGGTCTTGTAGCTTCGCACCAGGTTGTGCTGGACCCTTTCAGATCCCATCACGTGTATAAAGTCTCTGATCTCCTGCCTTGTCCAGGGCTCCCCCTTTTGGGACCTGCATGTGGGCGGCTGACCGGCTTGGTGGCATGGGGCCCTCCCTGTGGATGTGGTAGCTGTGGAGGTGGTTGTGTCCTGTTGGGGGTAGTGCATTAGGGATTACTACAACTCCTGCTGTCCCTCTCCACCCACCCATGGGGCATTCCCCCCTCCCCCCCTGGGGTTCCCTTTTGCTCACCTGGCTATCTGGGAGGCCCTCCTTGGCCATCGTCCCAGTGGTGCAGCGCTCCATTGTCTGGGAGCTGTCCTGCAGGGATGGGGGACCAGGTTATGCTGCTGCCCCCTGCCCTGTGTTCCCTGGCCTGGTGGTTGGAGCCTGAGGCATGGCCCTCCCCTCCTGGGGGTGGTGGTGTTCCCTCGTGCTCACCTCACTCTCGCTGCTGCTCCTCAGGCTGTACCCATGGGAGGTTATGGACTGGAGGTTTTCCACTGGGGGGGTCATCGGTGTGACCCCTTTGCCCGGTGCTGGGACACGTGCACCATGTTACTTCCTGGGGTTTTCCCCATGCCTCCCACCCCCTGCCAGCATTCCGTTACCACCCCGTGCCTTCTTCCTGGGGTTCTTCCACCCTTCAATGCCTTGCCGGGGCTTCTCCCCCCCCCCAGGTGCCCCAGGATTCCCGTGCTCACCCGGTCCCTTCCCCCACATGGGGCAGTGTTGGCTCCTGTGGCCTTCTCATGGGCCTTCCTGGTCGTCATCGTAGGAGCCCACACGCATGTGCCCTGGTTCCTCCCTCCTTTACGGGCTCTCGGGCCAGCTGTCTGACATCCCCTGCACTGTGGGTGTGTCTGTTTGGCGGCATGTGCGTGCCCCATGGCGCCGGTGCAGTAGGGCTCTGCCTGTCTGGTCCGTGTGTGTGTGAGCATTTTGGCTTTTACATGGACACTTGAGTGTTGAACACCCATCTCCACCCATGGAGGGCTCCGGCTCCCTCACGGCTGTTCCATGGGTGTTGTTGGGTGTCGGCGGGTGGGTCAGGCATGCGCCCCCACCCACTTGTGGGCTTTTACATGGACGCTCTCCCACCCATCTACAGGGCTGGCCCCAGGCATGTGCCATATGTGCAGCTGCACATGGCCCCACGGCCAGCTGGGGCCCCGCACTTGCCTGGCTGGGCAGCAGGCTGCAGGCAGCTTCTCCCCCAGTAAGTGATTCTTCCTCCCCTCCCTGGCACCAGACCCCATCCCTCACCTGTCTCTGCCTTCTAGTAGCACAGCAGCAGCCGTGGGGACACTCGATGTGGCTGGGAGATACGGCTGTTTGTTTACAAACAGCTCCTCCCCATGTGCTGATCAGAAGGTTGCTACCTTGTAAAGAAGGTTCTTCGAGATGGCTCCCAACATTTTCACAACTGGGTTGTGCATACTCATCCTATTCAAATAATAGACTGCATGATGGTCTCGAGCTCCTCTAGTATAAAAAGAACCCTCCCCCTCTGAATGACAGTTCCTTTCAACCCTTTCTAGAAATATAAGAAAAGAATTCCATGCGGGGCTGGAAGGGTGGGTGTTATGAGAATGTCTGGATCCATCTCAAAGAACCTTGTTTACAAGGTAGCAACCTTCTGTTCTTCTTTGAGTGGCTCCTCACATGATATGTTTACATGACTCCATTGGGTGGGGAATCCGTGGGCGCGCCAGTGCATGGGTGGGTCATGCACATGGCTGAACACACATCCCCACTCACCCACCACTCATACACAACCAGCTAGTAACCACCGTTTCTCCCTGTTGCTCCATGCGTGGGACTGAGTGGGGAGCTGACTGGGGATGCATGTTAGGCGAGTGCGCACGCACCCCCACTCACCATGGGTGCGTGCACCACGTCATTCACACGGGGTTCTCCCACCCATGAACACACAGAAATCTGCGTGTTCATGGCTGGAAGGAGAGGCCCATGTAAAAAGGGCCACATTCTCACAACTGTCTTACTTATACTAACTTAGGTAGGAATTTAGGATGTAAAGCAATATCTATTCTGTCTTGGAAAATAAATCTGAAAATATAGTTCTGAGATTATTATGGCTGCTATTTCACTAACTCTTCTTAATGAAGTTATTGCTAACAGGAATACTGTCTTTAAACCCGCACCCCATAGCCAGTTCATTTGCACTCCCATATAATCAATTCACGCTGCCCCATGGGCACAAATTAAATGGTTATGGGTGGGGGCAGCGTGACTAGATTATATGGGGGTGGGGCACAAATGAAGTGGTTATGGGTGGGGGCAGCATGAACTGATTATGGGGCACAACTGAACTGGTTATATGTCTCTTTTCATGGCAAAATGTGCTTAATAAGCTAGCTGCATTTGGGGTGTCGTGTGTGTGATAGCAGCACATCTGGACTGGTCGCACCGCATGCATGCACAAGCAGCACCGGCAGCAAGAAGCAACAGGCCCTGGAGGCCAGGCTGGCTAAGCTCACTCCCTCCCCCAGTAAGGTAGTGGACACAGTCAGTCTCTCTGTGCCTGCCTCACTGCCCGCCCAGCTGCCCCTGCAGTGGAACCACTCCTGGGGAGTGGTGGTAGACACTCGGCTGGGGAGAGGAGGAAGCATTGGGAGCCTATTCTCTATGGTTGCTTGGAGGGGTGGAGAATGTGAATCCTTCCTGTCCAGAGGGAGTAAGTTTTATGTAAATTTATACATTTGCATAATTAGGTGGGGCCTAATTATGCAAATTAGGCCCCACACCAAGACTTCGCACATGGCCTAACAAACCCTGGGGCCGGCCCTGCCCACCTGATGCGTGTTTCCGGGTGTTCATGGATGGGTGGCATCCGTGTAAAAGTGGCCCAAATGTCTTCACCCCTTCTCTCTTGCTGCTTTTCATGCCCAGAACTCCCTCCCTGGATACATTCACTCTGCTCCCTCCCTCCCAACCTTTAAATCCCTTCTGAAAACCTACCTCTTCTGTCAGGCTTTCCCTGGCTCATTGGGAGTGAAATTGCATCCTCTTCACCCACTTCCTCCTCGCTCAGAATCTAGTTCCCTGTAACTAAGTGAAGCACGTCCACGTCCACCTGCAACTTCTCAACCTTATGAATATACTCTTGTCTCTCCCTATGTTTGCCTCTCCCTTGTCTCTTAGATTGTAAGCCCCTTGGGTGTAGGGATCTGTCTATAACTGTTGATTGTACAGTGCCAGGTACACTTCTGGTGCTATATGAATAAGACAAATAAAATAAAATAAATAATAATAATAATAATAATAATTAATGTAAAGACTCCCCAGTGCCCTTCCCCCAGACCTCCGAATTGGCACTACCAAGTTGTTGGCAGCATCGAAGAAAGATCTATCCAAGAGGTTCTCTGTGTTCGTCACACTGCTGCCTGATGTGTTCCCAATGCCAATTGGCTAGCGAGGATGCCAGTCATGTTTCCTGACTGCTCTCTCCCCCTCCCCTCCCCTCTGCCTTTCCTGGAGTGCTTTTACAGTTTCATAGTAGGCTGTATAGAGTGTAACAGGGCCAAATTGAAAACAAATTTTTCAAAAAAAAGTTATTTTAATATACATTCATTTTACTTAAATTATTTGTTAAAATTTAAATTTAGTTATTAATTTAACTAAAACGAATTGCACATTCCTAAGCCAAATTAAGTTTGTGGTATTAATCTTTACAGATGTTAAGTGCGTTGGTTCCAAGCTTCTTGGAGGATTAGCTCACTGTCAAAGATAACTGCACTTCACAGGAACAGTGGAGATTCCAACAGTAGGTTAAAGATTAAAAACTGAAAGGTTGCCCTGGTTTACCAGACAGAAGTGAGAGTCTTAACCAATTCCACCTACGCATTTGTTCTAAGTTCTCAGGGCTTAATCCTGCCAGCTTCTGCTTTTGAAAGTCTAAGTAGTCCTGTTCAGTGTTTCTTTTGTGCTTGTGTGACAAGACTTCCACATAGTTTGGGGAGAAGTGTGCAGCAGTATGAGTGTTAATATGTTTTTTTTTAAAGCTTTCCCCCACAACTATGAAGGTCCAAAACTTTTTTATTTAAATGAAAGATGAGAAACGCTCCTAAAGAGACAACTCCAGGAGATGAGAGAATTGTCATATTGTGAGACTTGATACAAATGCTCAGTTGTTGCTTTTTACTTTCAAAGTTACTAGTCAGGAAGAGGCCACACATCAGCACGGGATCCCTCCAAAAGGTAAGTAACCCACCCTGACCCCCTACTAGCACCCCCACACCTCCAGTAGGCCCCTGCCCCCTCCTTTGCTGTCCTATTCCTTTCCCGGCCAGTGGGGGCCAGGAAGGGGTCTAGTACTGGCCTCTGGCTCCTGCTTCCATGCCCTCTGGCCGCCTTCCCTGCACTTGGCTGAGGATTTTCCAAATTTCAAAGTTCCAGGGCCCTTCCTCAGAACTTCAGAACTTGGGAAATCAAGGTAGAATGCACCGGTTCTCAGTGTTTCCTGGGGGAAACCGAGGAAAAAGTTTCAACACTACTACAAACTAAGGGTAACTCATGATGCATTTTGCAATGGTCTCAGATGATAGCACTCCTGAGAGGCCCTAAAGACCATTGTATTTGGGCTCCCACAGAGAGGGAGTCCTGTCACTGCTGCTCTGGGAGATGGAAGAGCCTTGCAGTGGAGGGCATTCTGTGAGCCCCCCAGAAATGCAGGAAAGTGCAGGGTCATAAACACGAGGGGTGGGAAGTTTGGCACATCCGGTATCTGATACTGCCGGTATTTTGCTGTACCGGCAGTATTGGATTACCCCGGTATTTGGGTGTACCGGTACCGGTTCCCCGTGCCGGATTTTTTTACATTGCGGCCATTGAAATGAATGGCCGCAATGTAAAAAAAGAAACAAAAAACCCCCAACCACTTTCCCTCCCCAGTCCAGGCTGTGCGGGTGGAAGAGGGGGCACCATCCACCCACCCTGCCCAGCCTGGATTTCTTTTAAAAAAATTTCCCCCCGAAGTCCCTGCTAGTGCGGGCTCTGGGCCGCCGCCGGCAACCCAGAGCCCGCACCAGCAGGTAGGTACTGTGGTACTAGGGTNTAACACTCCCCCCACCCCAGGGATCACCCTACCTCCCCACCCAGGGATCGCCTACCTTTGGTGCTCCGGGTGGTGGCGGCGGCGGTGGCAGCATGGTGGACAGGCGGCTTCAGCGCGGGCTGGTGGCTTCAGCGCTTACTAGGCCTTCTGGGGAACTTCTGGGTTTCCCCGGAAGGCCTAGAAAGCGCTGAAGCCAGCAGCCAGCGCTGAAGCTTCTGGACTGCCATGCTGCCACCGCCGCCTCCGCCACCGCCTGGAGCGCCAAAGGTAGGCGATTCCTGGGTGGGGAGGTAGGGTGATCCCTGGGGTGGGGAGTGTGTTAAACCACCCCCACCCCAGGGATCATCCTAGTACCTGCTGGTGCGGGCTCCGGGTCGCTGGCGGCAGCCCAGAGCCCGCACTAGTAGGGACTTAGGGTAAAAAAAATATATTAAAATCCAGGCTGGGCAGGGTGGGTGGGGGGGTGCCCCCCGTTCCACCCGCACAGCCTGGGAGTGGGAGGTATTGGTTTTCCCCCCCATTGATTTCAATGGGGACAGTTCCCCATTGAAATCAATGGAATAAATCCGGTACCGGTAAACTGGTTTTAATCCGGTAAACCGTTTTTTGTAAACGGGTAACCGGTAAAACTGGTAACCGTTTTTTTGCCAGATGTCCCACCCCTAATAAACACTATGGTCCCTGGATTTGGCAATGTTGGTGTTTAAATGCAATACCCTAAGTGGAAATGGTGTGTAGCAGCCATTCCCAGTTACAAATCCTTCCCATCAGGAGTGTGCTTTAAAGATCCATTAGAAGAAACTGATAGTAGCAGCTACCGGCACAAGTATGCCTACGGGTATGAGAAAACATCATCCTTGGCTAGCTGCTCAATGCTACATGACATATGCTGGGCACAGAGATTTTCCTGGCCCCCCACCCAGCCTGTATCATTATCACTATATTGGACTATGTTTAGAAAAATGCAAGGCTCAACCTTTTTACCAGTAGCTCAGCTCGGTCTCACAACCCTCCTGCATGCATCCTGCAGCAACAGCAGTGTTTTCCCAAAATCTAGACTGGTTTCCACTGAAAACAATGAAAGAGTTACCATTTCCTTAAATAGGAAAGGACTCTGATCTAGGATAGATTTTAACTTGTTAAAACATTTCTTATGCTTCATCTGATATTATTACAATTTTATGACATTGCTATTTTAAAGCAATTTGGATTATGTTCATGGTTGTTATGCAGCTGTATAAGCATTAAGCAGTTATATGTGCCATAAATATATTGCTTCCTTTGCCCTTTCATTTTGGCTCCTCCAAGATCACATAAATTTAATTTAAAGAAGCTTGGTATCTCCTCCTCAAGTAATAAAATGTGCTAGCTGTCCTTTAGTTTGGTGACAACTGTAATGATTCAGCCCTTATAAAAACCTAGCTTTTTAACAGAGTAGTTTGTTTCCAGGTGGTGTTATTGAATTAAAAAGGGAAGACAATTTTAGAAATAAAATTTCTGCACCTGACCTTATCCATAGTTCCACAAGGAGAAGTATGTGCAGCCTTTCATTCCCACCCCCCCTTCTGATTCAGTCATTCTGGATGACTGAGAATTTCTAAACCCGGTCAACCGTATTAGAGAGAATTCTGGGTGCAGTCACACAATGCACTTACCACACATTGGGCAGCCTTACCGCACTTTACACAGCCTTACCATGCCATGCAGTGTATTGTGTGGCTGGTAGTTACCAGATGCCCCCCCCCTCCCAACTGCATGGCAGGGGGGGCAATTGACTGGTCTGCACTGCATCCTCAGAAAAAGGCCTAGGATGCAGCACTTAGCAGACTCACCCAAAATGTGGTAAGGTTGCCCAAGGCACAGCAGCTCATTTGCCACATTGTTGTCTGCCCCGCCATGCTGCGAAGTCCACTGTGGGGCTTTGGGCAGTGACTGCTAGCTCTAGTGCCATATGGCCACATCATGGCTGGGTGTAGGAGAGTGGTTGGGCCGAGGGCAGGAGGCGGAGGTGGTGCACAGCCAGGCGCCCGCTTGTATGGCCGGTGCCTCGGCCCACCTCATGCCATGGCAAGAAGTCCAACAGCAGCCCGCTCATCCAGCTTCCCTCCAAGGGAGCTGACTGTCTGCTCTGCTCCCCATGCTGGCCACACATTGTGGTGGCTGCATTTGCCCGCCACACAGGAATCAAGCCCTCTGCAGCTCATGTGGCTGCACCCGCTGTAAAATGGCTTGACTTTGTGGGTAGGGTCCAATCCAACTTCCACTGAAATTGGTGAAATTCCTTGATTTCAGTGGGTATGGGTTCTGGTCCAACTAAATACATTACAGACCCAAAACTATGTTTGACACCCTTTCCTTTTGCTGGTAAAGAAAGGTCATGAAGATCATACCTGTGCCTGCCCACAGAAATTCAAACAGTACTTCTGGGAGCTGTGAATCCTTTCAGCTCCTTTTGAACTCCTTCCCCTTTGGAGACTCCTATTCTCTTTGCACTGAACACATCTTCCAGTAGCTTCAAACTGCACTAGAACCAAAATCTAGAAGAAGGAACTAACCTCCTTCTTTCTGGCCTTCCCCGGTCTCACCTTTCTCCCCTCATCTCTGTCCAAAACTCTGCTGCCAGGTTCATCTACCTCGCCAGTTGCTTCGACCATGTGCAGCCCCTCCTCTCTTCGCTTCACTGGCTTCCCCTTCCTGAACGAATCCTGCACAAGCTCCTAGTCTTCACCTATAAAGCTCTTCACAACCTAGCTCCCCCCTACCTCTCTGCACTTATCGCCCTCCATACTCCAGCCCGTGCACTTCGCTCCTCCTCTGTCCCTTCTCTCACCCTTCCAAGCCTTCCCTGCTCCCCTAAGCGCCTTCGTCCCTTCTCACTTGCTGCCCCCCATGCCTGGAACTCCCTCCCTGTCCACATCCGCCTTGCCCCCTCCCTTCATACCTTCAAATCTCTCCTTAAAACTCACCTCTTTCGCTCTGCTCTGTCTGACTCTTTATCCTGCTGAGCCACTATTTCCTATACCTACGGTCTGTTTACCCTTATCCTTGCCACATGGACCTGCCTGCTGTCATTCTCATCGTAACCAAGCCAAGTACGTGCACTTGAGACCTCGCATCTTCATGAATGTTAGACCCCTTGTCTCTCCCTCTGTTCCCCTTCCTAAGTCTCTCCCCCAGCTCCTGTCTCTCAGATTGTAAGCCCTAAGGGCAGGGACCGTGTCTATTTTATTACTTTGTAAAGTGCCAGGTACACTGCTGGCGCTATATAAATGTTTGTTAATAATAATAATAATAATAATAATACAACGAAGTAACCAAAATAACCAAACCAATCAAAATAAATGAAATAACAAAAATGAAATTATTGAATAAGCGGATATTTGAATAATCACTTCAGGTGTTGATATTATTTGGAGGACTGCCAAAAAATGTGAATAATATCCAATAATACTAAATCCACTATTCATTTCAGCCCTAATACTGTGGTACGTTATAACTGTCAGAAATAACCGAATCCTAGAGTTGGAAGGAACCTCAAATGTTGTCTAGTCCACCCCCATGTGTGGATGCAGAATGACTACAGCTAAAACATCCCAGACAGATGACTGTCTAGCCTCTTTTAGAAAACCTCCAGTGATGGAGAGCCTACAATCTGCAGAGGCAACTTGTTCCACTGCCACACAGCTTTTGTTTTGAGGTAGTTTTCCCTGATATTTAACCAAAATTTCCATTCTTGTAATTTGAGCCCATTATTTTTAGCAACGCAGAACAGTTCCTTGCCATCTTCTTAGTGGCAGCCCTTTCGATATTTGAAGACTGCCATCATCTCTCCCCTTAATCTTCTTTTAGCTAGGCTAAACATACCCACTTCCTTCAACCTTTCCTCATAAGACTTTGTTTTTAGACTATTTGTCATCTTTGATAAAGAGCTACAGTACTCTGTAGTGCACGTGGTTTTATGACTTACTAAATGTTGGACAGAATTACGGAAAGACAGCTTGAGGCTGCATGTTTCATCTCATCCAAGTGGAAAATACATTGATCTTTTACATATAAGGTAATGGTGGTTATAGTAGAGCTATTATTCTCTGCCACTCTTGAGCGCACATGCCAGTGTGAATGATAAGCTAGTACGAGCTGATCAATGGAGCTATAAGTATACTACAATTGAGGTAGGAGCTACCAGATCTGTAGTGAATACATATCTCCTCTCCCCTATGGGTTTTGCCATGACTTCCAGGCCAACAATTAGGTTTTAAGCCATGCCCCTGGTCCTTCTTAAACAACATTTGATATGATGTGGAACAATATCAGGAGAGCAAAACAAATGACAGTCTTCATCCTTTTATGGGTATGGCAGGGCACATGGAGACATTGCCTAAAATACACTGGCCCTTTAAGAGGAAGCCTGAAAAACTCATAGAGCTGAGAGAAGCCAGGCCTATAAAAGACCCAAGTCAAACCCAACTAAGCTGTCAGTTAGAAGTTGGAAGCTGAAGGGAGAAGACCTCGCCAGGGCTCTAACTGACCAATGCTGATGCCCAGGAATGGCTGAAGCCCAGGAATGGCTGAAGGAAGCCCCACAAAGAAACAACTTTACCTGGAGGCTTGAAGGAGATGTGCAGGCCCAAAGAGATGAACTCATTTGGACTCCGGTCGGATCTTTCCTATTACTATGGACTATGATAAGAACTGTATACTTACCTGTTAAAAGTTGAAGGACCTACCATTGTTGGGAGAAGCCTTCTGGTGGTGGATATGTTATAAATTGGAACTGTTCTCTATCAATCCTACCAGGGGCAGGACTTAGACCCCTGGCAGGCAGCTCCAATTTTGGGATCTGGGCAAAGGCACTATGAAACAGATTGCAAAAGTCCTTCAGATAGACAGATGTTTATTCAATATAAAAGAACTGAGAACAAAGCAGCAATATAGCACCTACAACACACTTGCATGTGGCATTTGCCTGCACCTACTCTAACAGTGAGCACACACACATAAATGCATACATATGAGTTCTTATGTGTCAGAGGTCTCAAGTATGGTCTCAAGAGGAGAGGCAGGGCGGGGGCCCAGGAGAAGCAGTTGAAGGACTTCCGAAAGAGAAGTCCCAGAGTGGACCAATCATCAAGCTAGCCAGCACCCTGATAAGGGCTAGTGGACAAGCATCATGAAAGGCACCTTCTCTGTCTAGGGACTGGCCTTTTATGCTGTTTCCCTAATCAGTTATTCAGAGCACAGGGCTAACAGTTCCATGTCAAAGTTCCTCCCCTTTGGTTATTCAGATGTGGGGGTTCTTTCTGCTTAGTCACTGTTTGGGATTTGACATGACCAGATTAGGTCCTGCCTGTCCTCCTTCTGGAAGAAAGACGTGACCTTAGGCCATAGATCCCCCACGCCCCTTCTCTGAGGCATCTCTCTGTCTGATCAAGTCATTTTCCCTTATTCCATTGCTTGGTTCTTATCTGAAACCTTGTTCTGGGAGCGAACAGTTCTTACTAGTTCTGTTCTTACTGGGGCCTTTCCTTTAGTCGATGACAAGAGTGTATCCCTGTCAGCATATTTCTCTCTCCTCCTGCCAGCCTGTTTCTTATAATATGCATTTTTAATAGTTCCTAAGCTAAAAATTACTATAAAGCATATAGCAAGCAAATAAAGCATATAGGAAACTCATAGCATCCTTTCAATAGTTACAGATGTGTACAACATTCTTTTGGTTACATTTCAACAAAGAATGAGTTACAATGATATTCAATATCTGTTCTGGCACATTTGTGTCAGAAGAAGCACTTCTGCTTTGGTTACATTGTAGCAAGGAAATTAGCATCTCTGTTAGATTTATGTCAATTCACAACAGATACACAGGTTGACTGTAGGGGCATGTGTGGAGGCCATCGTTACATTGGGGGCACCCCTGAGTTAAACTAAGGCATAGCAGGATGCCTTACGTTTATGTGGCTGGCTGGAGAACTATATTGCCTGAAATCATAGTTGCAGATACAGGCCCCTGTCACAATGGGTTTTTGAACATGCACAGGGATACAACATGTACTCATCATCTCTCACTCCTGATTTTCTCTAAAAGAGGGTGCAGCCAAATAAGCTGTGACAGCCTGATCCCTGCTTGGCATCCTGGTGGGCAATTGCCGCTGCCACACACTGCAGGGCCAGAGTGGGGAGCTGGGCAGATGCTCACGTGGCCATTCCAGTTTCCCCACAACCAAGCTCTGCCTCCCTTCCCCACCCCAACCAAGTTCCCACCCCTGGCTATTATTTATTTATTTATTTATTTTATTTATTTATTTCTGAATTTCTACCCCGCCCCTCCTGTGAACAGCTCGGGGTGGCTTACACAATAAAAACATATAAAATACATATAAAAATTTAACATAAACATATACTATAAAATATAAACAGGGCCAGGGAACGTTAAAACAAAAGGGGTAGGGGAGAAAACCCATTTAACCCCCATCCCCCTCTCCCCAAAGGCCTGGGCGAACAGCCAGGTTTTACAACTACGCCGAAATGTCAACAGGCTTGGGGCCAGGCGACTGCATCCGCCACTCAAGGCCCTGTAGTCGTACTAGCGCAGCCTGGGTACACGGTTTGGGCAGCCTTACCCCATGTTGGGTAAGGTTGCTCTGCAATGCATCCTTGGACTTTTTCCAAGAACATGTTGCATAGCATCCAGCTGCTGGCGGATGCCAGCCACACAAAGCACTGGATCGCATGACCCAGCTGCCCAGCAGTGGGGAAAGGCTACCCAAGACATGATAGCCTCCCCACTCTGTCTCATGTGGCTTCACCCAGAGTATGAAGAGGAGATGGAACCACACTGCTCTGCATTGACTGAATGCTGCAGCCATTACAGGCCACATCTTTCCTTGGTGGAAAATTCTTCCCTTTCCTAGAGTAGAACTCTGAGTACTCCCTTAGTAAAGGCATGTTTTACTCCAGTCCCAGCCAGGAGTAAAAAAATGCCTTTACTAAGGGGAGAACTCAGAGTTCTACTCTAGGAAAGGGAAGAATTTTCTCTTTGCTCCAGGACACTGAATGTCAATGCAGAGGCCAATGAAGCTCCTCTTGCTGTAACTATCAAGGTTGTGAAATAACAGGAGCACTCAGTGGTCCAAAAATATTAACAAGTTGAGATGACCTTAGCATTTTTTGACTGGATTGCTGAACAATTCTTTTTGTAAAACTTCTCTTACCCCCACACTCAAACAAAATGGTCCATAGTTATGCCACTGTATGAAGAGCCAGCTGTAGGGTGTGGTGGGGGTCCTTTCCTTACTGACCTTCTTGGGGATACAGCCAAAATTCAGTGAACTTGTTTAATGTTGAAGTTGGGGGTATGAGACAAGGAACACCACAATCCAGGGCATTTAAAAATCTACAAGGCCCAGGTCAAAAATAATATGCCATCATCATTGCCCCTCCCGAGCTGTCCCGGGCCATCACCGGAACTCCCCTGTTGCTCCTGCAGGAGCCTCTGATAGGGTCCCTGCTACTCCTACCTCTGCCCCCCACTATATACTGTGAGGCAGCTAGCTAGGGCAACTGCCCCATTCACCCTGTCCTATGACTGTCCCTGACACCATCAGTCCCAGTCTCCTGTTTCAGAAGTGGAGTCCAACCGCCTGTTCTTTCCAATCTTAGACTAGATGTAACTCATGGGAATCAACTGCTGCTTTAGCAAGGAAAAGGTCTAGAAAAATATATGTATTAAAAAACAAAACACAAGCTGAGTCGTCTTTCTAGAGTTATAAAGATACATACACAAGGACTGACTCTGTGACCAAAGTACTCATGTGAGTCCCTGTCCAGCTTATCATTGAGTCTACTGCATAAACTGCTATAGTAACTGAGTATCCCCTGCATTGAGATTCGGTGTCCTGGAGCAAAGAGAAGATTCTTCTCTTTCCTGGTACAAATTAATGTACAATGTACAACTCCTGGTACATTCAGTGACTGCACAAGTAGGGAGAATTTTGTTTTTACTGCCTGAAGAGTATTACAGACATTCATGCTGAATCACTGTGTTCCCCACCCCACGTACAGAACCTGTTAATTTTGTCCTTGCTGCATTTTTCATCTTCATTAAGAGTGTAAATCAGCCCTTCACTTTCTATTAGCAGAACAGCATGGAAAGACTTTAAAATAGACACTTTAGTTCCTTTACTTCCTATACTGCTTGTACTGCAGATGTGGACCAGAAACAGCAGCCATGGAATAAAACAAAAACACAATTTAATAAGAAAAACAAGCTACTCAAAACAATGTAAGAACACATTTACACACACCAATAAAACGGGGAGTGTGGTTGCTGTGTTGGTCTATACGTAAGAGATGGAGGCAAAGTAGTTATCTTTTAATGGATCAGATTCTGCTGGAGAGAGTATTCAGCAGAGAGAGCTTTCAGACCACACAGGGCCTTTCAGCAGGCAGATTAATGTAATGCTTGAAATGAATTTTTTTCCTAACAGATCCCTTCCAAGTGATTGCTTTCACACATAGGGCCATTTTACACAAGACACACACGCTCCTCACCAACATGGGCGACTGGGTGGGCGAGGGAGGAGGCATCTGTGTGATTGCTGGTGAGGATGGGTAGGGTGCATGCACGCTCCACCCATCTCCACTGATCCCCCAAGCATGGAGGCATTGGAGACAACTGAGGTGACTCCATGAGTGGAGATGGGTGTGTGTTCGTGTGATGGGCTGCACATGCGTGGCACACCCGTCACTGCCTCCACCACCCATCCCCTCCGCACCGCGGTGCCTCCTGGGTCCGTTTAAAAAGACCCATAGAACTGTCTTACATTTGCTCAGTCTTTAGTTCTGACTTGTTACCAGTCTGAGGACAGACCCTCTGTGACTTGGAAGCTTATGTACTCTCACCAACAGAATCTGGTCCAATAAAAGATATCCTCTCCTCTACTTGGTATTCATCTCTTACGTTTGGGCCCAAACACCAGAAGCATTGAGGTGTCCAGGTATCATGCCAGGCAGGGCCAGCCTTACCACACTGTGCACCACTATTTTCTCTACTTCCTGGGCCCCTGATTTCACCAGGGCAGAGTGAGGGGTCCTCCCAATCTCCAAGTGGGGCCCCAAACACAACCTCCTCTAGGACCCCATAGACACTGCCCCCGAGGGGGTGGGGTCACCAGGGACCCTGCATTTCATCTTTGCCCTGGATGCTGCAAATTCTAAGGCCGTCTGTGCTCAGTAGTTTCTAACCTCTTCAAAAAAACTTCAGTTTAAAAATCTAGTCAAGGCACCATTACTATCTACTCAAATTTTAACATGCTAGTAAATTAACTGTTAAGGCACAATACTAATCTACTACTAATACTCCAACCAATCTGAGCAACATCAAACTACTATTTTTGCTATAAACCAAAGTCTTACTAATACAACAGTACAAACTAATTCTAAAAATCAGCAACCAAACATTAAACCATATGGGTAAACCTAGATTGCTCAAATCCTAACTAAAATATTGATAATCAGCACTCAGACAAAAATTCATGGATGTCTTAACTGAAAATAAAGAAACCAAATATAATAGTACACATCTGCATACATGTTACAATATTTTTAGAGAGTTTGACTTTTAATTTCAGTTAAGATGTCCATGAATTTTTGGATGAGTGTGGATTAGCATTATTTTAGTTAGGATTTGAGTGATCTGTATCTGCACTGTTGAGTCTGTCACCAATACCATGAGGTTTAGGACGCTCAGCTTATACAGAAAAAACTGGCTGAAGCTCTTAAAAGTGTACTGCTGCCTCATTTCCCTAGTTAGTACTCTGTATTCCTTTGCAGGTCAAGTCATGAAGCAACAACAAAACTTTCACTTAGTTATGTTTTTGGATTGAAATGGAAGCACTTCCCAAAAGAGCAATTCAATTTCAAATTAAGCCGTTGAAATGAATTTCCAAAATCCACTAAAGTAAGACATAGAAGAGACATTTCCCCCATATGAACCACAGAACGTGTAGGCAACTTTTATTGATCAATGAAAATTGGCATATTACATAAAACCAAAAGCCTTCAAAATAAAAACCTCAAATACAAATTATATTCTTTCACATACTGGGAAAAATACTTGTATGTGTTGTTTGAGTTTTGATTAATGTTTACATTAATCAAATTATTACATTAAATTATTTTATACAGTTAGCAAAATTTTGGAAGATTTCAATTTTTAAATAAATTATCTTATTATTTTGGACTATATCTTCCTGTTGATGCAACTCTGGGGTTTTGAATTTTCTGAACTAGAGAATTGGAATGTAGTTGTTAATTTTGGTTCTGTGTCTCTGGGAGATGCATTCAGCAATCCATACAATATTCCTGCTTTCTTGTTCCTTCAGCTTTATGTAGGCATAGAACACTCCAAAATGGAACTGGTTGTTGAAGGCTAGCACATTTAGTTTAACCTAAAAAAAACATGAAACAGGAACATATCTTTAAAATTTTTGTTCTGAAGAAGAACACATCATTTCCTTCCTCCTTAAGGATTCTAAAGTGATTTACATGCTTAACAAACTGGAGCCTGGGATTTCTCAGCAGAAACAGACTGAAATGCAGCCATCTCTGGGTTTTCATGGCAACACTTTAACAGACCACAGGAACACTCTAAAAGACTTTCAGACAGGGAACAAATGCCTCTCTAATGGATATTGCAAGAACAACTTCAGTAAGTGGTTTAAAACTTCTCAAGATGAATTTTGGCCAGGGCATCCAGGTTTATACCACTACACCAATAGTTACAAATATGGCTGTGAGTTTTGTGTTATTTCGGAAGTCAGTTGCTCTGCTTTACATCTGCTCCAAAAGATGGCAGCTTTGATGGCATAGTGCATCCTAACATCCTGTTGGGGCATTGGTTTTGAATAGACTTGGAGGGAAGAGCACCACCTGCTGAAAGGCCATCACAACTTCCTGCCACAGCTGGATAAAACTGACCGTTTAGCAGCAATACATTTAGAGAGGGAACATCTTACCTCTTGTTCAAAAAATTTATCTTCTAACGTCTTATCTCCAGCACCACTACCTACCCCTTCAAACAAAGCCTTGTATTCCTAGAAGGACAAACAAACAGTAATGAGACATAATTTATTTATTCATCTAACAAAGTGCTCTACCTTTATATTAAACCTTTCTAAGAGCCCATGCAGACTGAAGTCATGGTCCCCCCCTCCATTGCAGTAGGGGTGAGGGTGGGGTCAGAGGCTCCTCCCCCCCACCCCCCTTGAAGGAGACTTCTGGCGGGAGGGGGGTAAAGTACAGGGCAGGTCGGCACTGCTGCAGGACACGGCTGCTGCCACCGCCTGCAGCTGAGGTGACAGCACCACTGCCGGGATTCGGACCCCCCTGAGACTTACCATCGGGGGCTGGGAGCCATGTAGGCTCGCCCTGACGGGAGGGAGCTGAACCCCGGAGCCAGGTCGTGGTTCCCCCCTCCATTGCAGGAGGGCTGGGGAAGGGGTGGCCGGTCTTTATAGGGCTTTTATGCTTGGGTATGAGCAAAGGGGGAGGTAATGGATGTGGAGTAGGGTGATAATGACTTCCTCCCTGAATATATATTTATTTTATATATTTATTTTACAAATTTATATCCCGCCCCCTCCTGCAATGCAGCTCGGGGCGGCTAACAACACAATAAAATATTAAAACCACTTAAAATACAAATATAAAAACGTCATCTAAACATATTACATAAAACAGGGCTAGAAAATAAATAAATAAATGGGCGGGGGATTAAAATCACCCCCCCCCCCCTCCCTCCCAAAGGCCTGGGCAAACAGCCAGGTCTTACAGTTCCGCCGAAATGTCAAAAGGCTTGGGGCCAGGCGAGCTTCCTCCGGAAGGGAGTTCCACAGCCGC